>JBAGKO010000017.1:13560003-13571649 GCA_037177275.1 Acacia concinna | reverse complement strand
AAATGACTCCATGGCCCAATGGATAAGGCGCTGGTCTACGGAACCAGAGATTCTGGGTTCGATCCCCAGTGGAGTCGTATGTATTATGGTTTTTTCATTTGATTCTATTTTTGATTCTTCAGAAAAGTAACTAAAGTGATACAAACCTTGTATTATGAGCACTTTTCTTGCGTGAAATAATCTGCTTCTTCTGTCATTGAGTATTGGTTTTTATTTTTTTATTTTGCTAAACTGGTATTGAGCATTGTACCTACAGTTGTATAAAGCAATTTTGTTATTGCCACTTCATGGATCTTCTGATTCTTGTTATTAAAAGGTTTCTTTTTCTAATTGTCTCACACATATACTTTAAATTTAAATAGAATGTAAAATTTTGCCTCTTTTTTCCATTAATTTTTTTTTTGGAATTTTTAAATCTCTTTCTAATCAACCAAATCTTGTACCTCATTGCCATGTTATTTTCAAAATCATAGCACAAAATTCAGAGTGAAGGATAAAGAACATACTTATCTATGAAATATCTTTTGAATGTTTAACATTTAGCTTTGTGTTTGAATCTAATGTTAGCTGATTTTAACTAAAATTGGATGTTGTCTTATGTTATTTCTAGATTTATAACCTTCTTATGATTCTCAAGTGTAATGCTTGCCAACAAATATATACATATAAAAAAAATCTTCTGAGTGCTTAAATCTGTTCATGCATTTGGGAGCATATATTATTGCTATATGCCTATCTTTAAACCACCCAAATTTTAACCATTCTGTTCTTCAACACAGTTTCTCAGTTGAATTCCTTTAAAAGAAATAAACAATTTGCTTAAATTTGTATAGATTAAATTAAATTAAAATAACACATCTAGTAAGAAAATCACAACAAAAATCTAAAATAAAGTAAATTGTAGGTTAGTTCACTTTGGTTTTCCCTCTAGGAGTTTTAAGATATATTGTGCGTAATTTATGAATGATATGAACTGTTGTTAATTTCGTATACACATAGATTATTACTCCATAATCGAAGAAATAAGACCTAGTTTTATGTTTGCTTTGATCTTAAAAATAAAACCCTAATTCATTTGGGCTCCAAATTTTATAACCCGCTTAATCTAATTTTATTGATTGCATAAATTGAAGGAGTTCCGCTAACAAAGGTAATTTCAATGCAAATTATTAGATGGGGTATTTCCACACCAAAAAAAAAAAAAAGGCCACACAATTTTTACAAACAACTAACTTTTTTTTTTAATATTTATAGATTTATTATCTAGTTCCCACATTTAGGACCGAAAAGGGAAGCATAATTTTTGTATATAATAGGATATTTATATACGAGAGTATTGCGAGAAAATGTGTGATCTATAAGTATAAAAACCTACTTCATGCATTTTTCAGTTCTCATTATCCTTTCCATGGAAGGTATTTCAAATTTATACACCTTCCCCATCCTACTCTATCTATTGGGCAAAAAGAACATGCACCCAGTGAGTGGAATAATCCAAAAGGGCAGGCAATGAATCATCATCAGAAATCTTCCATATTCATTATGCCTTCATCACTATATTCTTCTAACGTGTCTTCCCTTCTAGAAATGAAGTTCATGAAGGTCTTTGTGGCTTGGCCAACAGCTCTTGAAGTCTTTCTTGCAGCTCCAGCAACAACCGGTTGCAATGATATTTTAGGCAAGCTCGCTCTCTCTTCAATCATGGCTGATTCAAATAAAACTACCATCAGACTTCAAATGAATAGATTATAAAGAAAGATGATCTGTAACACATGAAGGATAAGTGCAGAGAATTTTCATATTCACTTCTCTCCTAGTAAAAGGAAGATGAAAAGTGAAGTTACTGTAACAGTTTCCTATTTAGATTGAAGCTCATCCCAGAGACAATGCTTTGGTTATCTTGTTCTATTAAACTCAGAAAACTCCAACAACTAATGAAAAATATACATTCTTACAGATCATCCCTACTCATTTCGTTTTACATTTTTCATGCGTATGCACGGGAGTAGAAGAGCTACTAAATGCTGTATAGCTAAAATCAATCATTATGCCAAGAACTAAATTAAAATGGGGTGAGAGAGAGAGAGAGAGCAAGGGAGGGAGGGAGAGAGAATAAAAGGAGCACTGATAAACACATCACACATACAAATGGTTTGCTTGCGTGCCACAGAACCCATTTGTCGAATTCCAGCTTCAGCTGCTTTCAAAGCTTGAGTTGACTTGTTAACCCCATCAGCAATCTCCTGGCTGAGTTCCAAATAAATTAGTTTATATTTAATCAAAATGTAGTTAGAGTATGACTTGGAAAATAATCCCGGACAAACAGAAATGAGCATAAACATTCCTTCAATCTTTTTTTTTTCCCCTTTCTTTTTCTTTTTTTTTTCTTTTTTTTGCCAACAACATTGCTTCAATCACACTTCCCCACATTCAAAATTAAAAAATCCATACTCAACCTTCTATGTTCTTATGTCAGTCCTCAAATTTTAATAGAGCCTTGTACCAGTGGGCAAAGTGAGTAAGCACCTATCATAAGCATACTACATTTAGGATTTAGCTTATAACTTTTCCTGATTTATCTTCTCCATAGTTTGTCAACATCTCTCTATTGTTGTTAAATATTATTTGGCTTAATTTTTGAATATACTGAATAGTGGGATTGATTGGGAAATTAGTTCCCTTTTCCAATCGATATGTATGCCTTCTCCCTTATCAAGAAATCAAGAAATAAGTATTCTCATCAATCCACATTTATTCATGGCCAATTCTAAAGTAGCCGTCACTAGCAAGGTGTTCTCTTTCCTTTTTGGGTTTAAACCGCCGTGCATCTTTCCTTTGCCCGTTTAAATGTAGCAGCATCCTGATATGAAGTTGTAAAATGAATTAAAATACATAGTAGGAAATTAGGGAATTGATTAGCACGTTGCTGAGTTGTGCTTGTATCTGTTTTCTGTTATTTCCATTCTGTTATTTCCCGTTAGATTGTTAGTCCACTAGCGCCTTATAATTCCTCTATAAATAAGAAGAGGAGGGCTCATGTACAATAGCTTATGACATTTTTCCAGTAATAACAGATTCGGATTACATTCTCTCTTCTCTGTTCTCTCAAAATTCTCTCTAATCTCCTCTGTTCTTCTCTCCTAAATCCCTCTCTTCTTCTATCCTAACCCTAAAAATAGATTCATATTACAAGAAACACATCACATCCATTGTGCAGATTTAACACAGTATCCATAACACCCAAAAAAATATCTAAATGCAAAAAAGGTACTACAGTTTCAAGCTAACAGACAAATTGACCAAATACAAGGTTGCCAAGATCTTACATTCCTGATTCTATGTTATGATCGAAGTCTTATAGGATCTCATTTACATCTTAAGATCGTAGGCCATATAACCCCCAAATATCATAAGCTATAAGCAGTAGAACGAGATTATCTCATTTCTCACTGCTATCATTTTACTACATAATGCCAAAACTTTCAGTTAACTGTTGCAGTATTAATCCTGATGGTGGAGAAAACTACCAAGGGGAAATTTTCAACTATCAGCACCATAATAATTGAAGATGCCAAAAGAATTTTCCCCTGCAATTCTGTTAAAACAGTTCACTTCTGCATATCAATTATGGTTCCATCCATAGCTTGTCAAATACAAGATTTCAACTGACAATTCGACAATATTGATGACCGTGAATTCCCTATAGCCATTTTAGAAGCCAAATTAAAAGACTTAATAAAACAAAGGGAATTCAGAGAAATTTATTTTCACCTCAGATCACTTAGTTCTAGTGTAAGATCACTGATTTCCATGCCTGAAAGCCTTATTGCAGCCATGGTACTTGGGAGTTCCTCACGAGCTGTATCTGCTAGCTTTGAAAGAGATATTGCAGCGTTTCTCATTGCCTGGCAAAGATTTATAAAAGTGAACATGAAGCAATCAGAATCTAATTATAATATAACAATTGAAATATTATGATGTATAAGGATGGCACGTAGTATGTGCAGACCTCAGAATATATAATAAATCAAAACATCATATGCAACACACAAACAATAAATTAAATAACGACTGAAAGTTGTGTGGTTATGTGATACGGTAATTGTAGAGAAATAAAGAAATAGAGAAGGATAGGAAATAGAGAGGAAAGAGAGGAAAGAGAAGAGAAGAAACAGAGGAAATCAGAGGAATTTAGTGCTGCGTATTATTCATCAATCATAATGTTTTGTACAGTCTTTATGTTCTATTATTTATACTATTCCTAATTCCCTTTATTGCTAACATGTGAGACCGACTCCTATCCTCACAACATCTCACGTGACCTTATAGGATTAGTAAGTCCACGTGTCATTTTCTCCTTATGCCCCTAATTATTAACCCTAATTACATCAATTATTATTATTTACAATTTACATATCATAATGGCATAGTTTGAAATCCTCTACTAAACGGAAAAACTGAGGATTAAAATCCCCAACACTGGAAATGGCTCAGAGAACAGTAAACAACAATGAAAAACCACTCTCAGCCTGGTTTTCGAGAACAGGTCCTCTCCTAACCCAACACAAAACATTCCCTACAGACGCACACATAACCCAAAATAACACCTACGCAGACATGTCGGAACACTGTGTTAGTCTTGCTCCATCCCATTATGCCCCTCACCTTGCTCATGATTACCTTCCACTTGTTGGTTTGGGCTTTGCACCTTCTTGCAGCCCATTTTCCTTATCCTCTGATAAATCTCTCCCCATTTCCCAGTACCAGGTCCGTCAGTTACCTAACTTGTAATTTATATAAGGTAGAAAGATAACAAGTTTGTATGGCTCGTGATGTTATATTGGTTGGTTGGTTAGCTATGACCCACCGTAAAAATATACCTCACATAGTTGAAGGGACCCTTTGATAGGACTGAATTCTAGTTATTTACGACTTATTAAACTCTGCTCAAATAAAGCCCACATAAGGTTTTGTCTATTCCTTAATGAACATAAACCTAGAAGCAGGCTGAGGCTTCATAACAGAATGACAGAGGTTCTTATAAGATTTTAGTGCAAGGCATCCTTATTTTTCCAAAATATCTAGCTCTCGTGATATGCATACAGGACTAAGAATGTCTACAATTTCTGACCACTCACTTTTTAAAATGGACCTTAGAATCTTCCACAAGTTTCACCTATAAAACATTCTTCAATTTTTATAAAAATCAGAAAGCTTTCATTCTTAATGCTGTCCTCACAATATCTTTTTGGAACTCCTTCCGCAGGTTAAGAATTTTGTCAGATCATGATAGTATCAAGAGCTTCTGTCCTAGGTATTGATAGTAGGATGAATTCAAGCTTGTCTTCAAACATATATTATGATTTAGAAGAAAGCCACATACCCTACAAGTATTGAAGGAAATGGAAGAGCGATAAGAGTAGGCTTCAGCCGGGAACTAGACTGCTGCTCTGACTCTGAATTTAGAATATCTTGGCCAGATCTCCTTTGGGAAGTCTCATCCGCCTTGGCACCATCCAAAATGCTGGACACTACTCAACAGTCAATTTAAATGTTAGTGTTACGGAAAAATCAAAACATTTGCCATTCATGTAAAAGCAGACTTCTACCCTTAAGGCTGGATGATCCACAAACAGATGACTGGGATGGACTCATTGGCTCTGAAGAATCTCTGCATTCACCAATGCTGGACTCAGCAGAAACATCAACTATATTTCCAGCATCAACTGATTGATTACGTCCTTTGCACCAATCAGTCACAGATAATGGCCCTTCCAAATTGGGAAACGCAGATTTTAAGGCTGTCTTGACATCAGATTGCAGCAAACTTATCACAGTTGATGCATGAACCTAAAATTTTAGATTATTGACATGATTAATATCACATAATGATAAAGAAAAACAATTAATGAAGATGCAAAATGAAAGCATGTTGCAAGAAAGGGGAAAAAAGTACACAGAAAGCAATAATAATACTAATAAGAATGCAAGATTTAAAATAAACATTAAAGAGCTAATAAACTGTAGGACGTCTTAGATATGAGACAAAATATAAGATACAATTAAGCTAATATACAATGAATAGCTAAGCACATACTACTCAAATTATGTGGAATAAGCCCAAAAATTGTAACCCTTGCAAAAAACGGAATCTGCATTTCTGTATGAATACCAAAATTCATCACGCAATTCAGAGCACGAGTCTGAGGTACTTTTTACTAGGTTTAGCATATCTCATGGTTAGTCCTTGCAACTAGATGACATCATTTTTTGTCAGATCAATAGTCATAAATAATAATACTACAACGTTGAGATGCTATAAGAGTCGCCAATAAAAAACATGATATCATAACGCTCTTTTTGTTAGACACTAACATCTACCACTAGTCAACGAAAGTCTATAACAAATTGATTCCAAATTCATCAACTTGAAAACTGAAATATTTCATCAATTTCAGGTAAAAAACAAAATCACAGCAAAACACCCAGCTTATAAGAGATTTTGCACTTTTTAGTTATATTTTAAAAAACCCTCAACCCCCAAAGGAGGTAGAAACAAGTGACTCAAGGTTTTACAAGTAGAAACACAGTCCAAAAGAAACACTTTGAAAACATATAATGAAGAAACTTACGTCAGCAGAAAGTGGATCCACTAACTCCACACCCGCAATATCCAGTGAATGAGAAGAAGCCAAAGTTCCACCACAACCAGCATGGACCATGGAAGGCCCACAACAAAACCCACGCCTCCACTGTTCTTGTAAAGCAAGCCAACCATAAGGACCATCAACACAATCAGCATCCAAAGCTAAATCAACAAAAGATAAAGCCTGTTGGACAAGAAGTGCAAAGCCATCAAGAAGCTCTTGAAGCGGTTGCCTTTGACCATAAGAAAGGATGCCTTCCTCATTGAATGAGTTATGAGAAAATGACGAAGCAACATCCAAGTTTGGGGAATTTGAAGATTTTACAACCTTTGAAACTCCTACAGTGGGAGTACGCCAGACACCAACAGGCACATTGAGATGCCCATCAAGCATTCCTCCATCAATATCACCTGCTATTCGAACCGGGATATTCTCTTTCTTCTTCACCTCATACTTGCTAGATATGTTATCTGGGGTGCTGCCTGGGTCACCAGGTAGCTGATTCAATAATGCATCCCCAACTGACCGACCCAAACCAGCAGGAATGAGGATATTGTAGGATAGGAGAACATGCCGTAGCCTGCACATGGATGCTTGAAACAATAAACAAGCAACATCAGTAGCCAACAAAGTCTTTGCAGATAGAAGGAACTGCTCTGCTTCAAGTGTAGCATCAGTCATCTTCCTTTGAACAGATTTGACAACAGCATTGGAACCAACGGTAGACAATGGAGTGGGCATCATCCCCTCAGATTTTCCAATGCTTTTATCATTACATGTTATTGACCTTTTATCATCTACCTCTTTCTTACCCTCCATGCAAGTGTAGTAATTTTTTGACTGGAGCCCCATAAAAGTATCTTGTTTACCAGAACATGCTTTTGTATTAATTACTGTGCCATTCTTCCCATCAGATCCTTCAAGGCAGGGAGAAGAGGGTGGTGGTGCTGCACCATATAAGTAATTGTTTGAACTTGAATTTAAACTCTCAGCTTTTCGAGATTTAGGGAGATACGGACTTCTGAATAATGTTGAAACTTCACTAGTAGGGGTCTCCACAGCTCCAAATTCAGAAGCAAATGTCATCATTGCTTCAGCTTTTATTATATGATCAAACTCCCCTGAAGATGATGCAGGAGTATGGTCTGCTTGACCAGGCGGGGCAGTAGTATTTAAGTTGTCTTGAGTTTTGCTGAGACATTCCTCAACAGCTACTGACGAAGGAGGATTAAAACTCTCAAAGGAAGGAAACCCAACTGGCAAAAGCATTTGATCTGGACCATCCATAACTCCAACAGGACTGCCATTGACATCTCCGCATTCAGGACCAGAAAACATTAGTGCCTGAGATTCTGCGGTTCCTGGGGGCTTTTATCGGACAATGACCAAAATAAGATTCCAGCAGACAGGTATGTAAGCTGAGGGAAATTTAGGACTCTAGGGTATCCATGCTCTAAAATTCAAGAACTAAATTTGAGGAAACTACTGAATTTAGTAAAAGTTATGATGCAGTCAACCAATACTAAGAGAAACAGGGTTCTTTGTATTAGAAAAAACTATAATTATAGAAAACAAAAAAATGGAACAGGATAACCCCCATTTCTTTTTTTTTAAAAAAAAAAAAGACATTAAAAAAAGAAGACAAAAGAAACAACAATCAATCTTATGAAAACAAAGCACAATACGGATCTCCAATCCCTCTGCATATCTAAACAGTAAATTCCTTCTGACACAGTCCATGAAAGATTCTATCATAGCAAGTGGAATGCACAACTGTCACTGTATGTAGAACTAACCATAAGAGAACTAAATTTTTCCTGACTCCAATTCATAAAGAAATAGAATCTAAAACAAGCACGAATACTCTAAAATTGTCTGTCGTTTTTTAAAAATAAATGAAGAGCCAAAAGCTAGATTTCAAACATGTAACCTCACAACTATGTTTGAGTTTGCACGGGGATGTTAAGTTTTAACATATAATTACTAGACTCTAATGGGCTGTTTGGTACGAGGCGAGTGGAGGGAAAGGGAGGGAAAATAAAAATTTTAGGAGTTGAATTTAAAGAAATTGAAGAATTGAGGTTATAAATTTTTAATAAAGAGAAAATGAAACATAAGAGTATGAAAAAATAATTTAAAACTTATTAACTCCATTTCTTTAATTTTTTAAAATTCAACTTATAAAAATTTTCCCTTCCTTCCAATCCCCTCTAAATCCCTCATACCAAACAAGCCCAATAGACTTGTGGGTTTTAGGGGGTTAGAAAGAACTAATATCACCAAAGGGAATACCCTTTATATTAGCAATTAAGATATCCAGATACCTCTCCAAAAGGCAAAAAATCATTTTCGAAGAAGTCACCAAAATCACCAAACTCAGATAGAAGAGCTTGAATATCCATTTCCGTGCCTCTATCATCATCGTCCCAATCCCAGTAAGACCCCGTTTGCTCATTCCCAACTCGTGTAATGGCTGAATTGTTAATTTCCATGGAATTAAAATCAGACATGTAAGCATCTTGCACCGGAACATTTGCAGTAGTACCCGCTTGACTAATTGATTCTGCCCCTGTTCGAGATCGTTTAAAACCCTGCACATACCACACTAAACTTATTTAAGAAAGAATATCTGCATTTAATTATGAAGGATTCAAAAACTGCCACATTTCTTAATTTGAATTCTGACAGCTAAGATCACCATCCAAAGAAAACCAATTACTAGTGCCCAATAGTAACCAAAAGTACTTTTCCAAACATAATGATGTAGTACCAATTTGGGGCCATCACTTTCCAACTGATCACCAGAAGATACCCCAGACTGTCTACATGTTAAAGAATCAGCATCTGCCTCCAGTTCACTTGGTCCCACAGTCTTCAAATCACTACCACTGGAACTGGCACTTAAGCTACTGATACTGCTGCTATTGCTATTGCTACTACTATCATAACCATGGCGCATGCAGTTTCCATTGCTTTCAGTCCAAAGATCTTCAGCAGATTCATTACCAGCACTGCAGAAGACATAGCAAAAAATATTAGGCTAATAGCAGGAAATTCTGGATACAATAGCCAAATAACCAGATCTATATCAAATGACTAGGCTGTTGTAAAGATGTTATCAAGATAATATCTGCATATAATTTCGATAATATCTTTACAGCTGTTAACCAAAACTCGTGCATATATATTAGAGCTTCTTTCCAGGAGTCTAAAGTATATAAACCAAAAAACCAAAGACATAAAAGTTCGTGCTTGTATTAATTGTTATATATCAACAATCTTTTGCATAGAAAAGTTCCTAATTAACCTGATTCATCTAAGTAATAATGAATATTATCTCCCTACAACAAAATGCACAAATGGAGGATGCGTGCACAACCCCACACATGCACATGCGCTTGTTTGTTTGTGTGTGTGTGAGAGAGAAGGAGGGTGGAACCAACCAATGTATGAAGAAAGAGGAACCTGGCAGGGATGGTCCCATCCAATTCTGCAGCCAAAATCTGTAAATTTCATAGGGTAAGAAACATATAGACAGAAATAGTTTAAATGACAGGACAGACAAAATGCACATTTTACTTTGATAAAAAGGGTGGCCTAGTGCACAAAGCTCTCACCAAGTGAGGTATGAGGAGAGTAGATGCACATTTTTCTTTGATAAATTTTTTTTTTCTTTTTTTTGAAAAGTAGTGCTACCAAACTATAATAAACAAACAACAATTGTTTAGTGCAAGAGGAGGAGAGAAAATGCCATCCTTTACATAGAAAGTATCCAAAGGGAAAAGATCTAACGATCCTTTCTCAATATTATGAGCATTGCACGTATGTTTCCACATTACATAAAAAAGTAAAAGCAAAAAAAATGCATTTTTGTCAGCTGAAAAGGTCCAAGTACAGGAAGAGAAATAAGTCAAAAAATAAAATTCAAAGTAACAAATCAAAGAGAGAAAACAATTAGATATCAAAGAAGCATCTAGAA
This sequence comes from Acacia concinna, assembly GCA_037177275.1. Lineage (NCBI taxonomy): Eukaryota > Viridiplantae > Streptophyta > Magnoliopsida > Fabales > Fabaceae > Acacia > Acacia concinna. The sequence goes on along the minus strand of JBAGKO010000017.1, from coordinate 13,561,023 downwards.
GACTAGCAAACATCCACAAAATACCTTCTTAAAGAAGACCTTGCAGATGATGTTTGTAAAACTGGTACAAGCACTGCCTCAGCCGGATACAGAAATGTTTTTTCGTAATCTGACAACTGATCCGATAATCCCTTATGATCAATTCTTCCCAAAGCAGGAGTATCAGTAACATGATGCTTGGGTAAACTTCTTGAGCTATTTATGTTTGTCTGAAACGCTTTGTGACTTCCAGATCTAGGGAAGCCAAGACTGACTTCAACAAAACAATTTTGTCCCCTCAGCTGGCAACCAATACTGTGGGAAACATGGTATGGGAGACCTATAATTCCATTTGACGCCCTGATCTTGTTAGAACTGCCATCAAAAGATTAAAACTCAAATTTTAGTTCAGGAATATATTTTCAGGCATTAAGCATACACATGAAAGGGAAAGAAAGGACCTCAAATAGCCTTGCTTGACAAGATCACTGGGCAAACAACCAGTAAGACAGCCACGTATGCCATGAGGAGAAACAATCACTGCCACAAAATATTCAATCAGAATCACAAGAGATCCTCAGTGAAGCTAAACAAGAAACCAAAATGTTACCAGCCCCTTAAAAATATTTTTGGGCATGAATCAGTATATTTTTTTAATCAAAAAGCAGTCCAGTTCATAATGTGCTAAAAAACAGTCAGGAATGTGAAGGGTAGAAAATTTATCAACCCCTGCCCTCTCTCCTTAGAATGCCATGCAGTCTTCTTAAGTAGAAACAGGGCAACAAAAACATGAGAAAAGCAAAGGGTTAGCTTAAAAGGAATCTCCCTCCCCACAATAATTTAACAAAGCCATTAGACACTAAGAAAAACCATAACTTTATTCCCTCTAACAAACCAGGAAGAAATATTTTCTCACAGAAATTAAAAAAAGGTTAAGTTAGAAAGACTCCTTGGCTCTAGACTCTGTTATATAATTGTAAATTTAGTGTTGAAATCCCTAACCCTCAAATTAATAGGCCTAGTGAATTAATTAGGAGATTA
>JBAGKO010000017.1:13510617-13529308 GCA_037177275.1 Acacia concinna | reverse complement strand
TGAAAACATGAGAACGAAGTACCTTTCCAAGGCAAGTGAAGAATAATATAAAATAAAGCACAAATTGGCCCATAAATTATTAAAATGCAAGGTATAAACAATTCGTTTGTAAAGTACAAATACCATTCAATTTGAAGGTAAAAGTGTGCAATTAGCATATAAAATACCCCTGAAAACCATATAAATATTGAGTCAAATCAATCTTCTTAATATGGAGTGCTAAATAACCCCTTCAAGGCACAAATCAATCACATTAACTAGACAATAACACACTAACTAACATAATCTCATTTCTACCATAAAGAAAATTAAACATGTATAATCTTCACATTTCAAAATCCAAATTTAATCACAACATAAATAATCTTTGCTCAACAATATGAATTTCAAATAACTCACAACAAAATCCTACTGAAACTACTTTATAACATAGCTAGGAATTACAATAATAATAGAAAATTCATTAGAACATTCAACACGAGCTGTAGAGCGCAAACACCCATGGAAAATTAAGAAAGCATTGGATTGATAGAATCTGGAGAAATGAGGCAGGTTGTTGATTCTGTGGAAGAGGTAAGAACAAAGGAAATAGATGGGAGCGATGATAGTGAATGGAAGAGAAGACAAAGAAGGTCAATGGTAATGGGTAAGTGAAGCTTCTTCTTTCTCCTAGTTGAGCTCTCAAGTCCAATTTGAAAATCACAACTTCTCCTCTTTGGAAGTTTCAGCTAAGTGACAAAGGTGGTGTGAACGGAGAGATAGAGTAGATTGTGGGACATCGTCGATGGAGGTGGAGGATGGAGTAAAAGATAGGGATGGTGAGGAGTCGAGGAACTTAGACCTTGGGTGTGTATCAGCTCTTTCCCTTCAAAGATCATCCTCTTTAGCCTTAAAATCATATTTTTGGGAAGGAATGGATTCTGGGACATTTTTGTGATTTTAGAAAAGCTGGGCCATAATCCGTAATGTTATTTGGTCCTTTTCTTCATTGATGCACAATTTTAAGAAATTTTGGGTCCTATTTTTTTTTTTGTAATTTCCCCCAAACTGATCTAGAAAGAAAATTAACCCAATAATTCCTTATATTCCAAAAATAAATCAAGTAAGGTTAATCATGAAATATATGACATTTTGCCCATTTTTAAGCTTAATTTCATGTAAACAACTTTAATCACAATTAATCATAATTAATGCAATTCAAGTCTAAGAATAGTGATTAAATCTCTAAATATACCATGAAATAGCTTATTAAAATATATCAGCTGTTGAATATTAAGATGCTATAGTGTATGGACTCATTAATATTTTTCCTATATGTATGTATACCTTTGCGCATATTACAATACAATTTAGTATAGTTTATTGCAACTTCTTTATATCTATTCATGTTGCAATATTTATTTTCGCCATGACTTTTCTTGTATGTAGTTTAAGATACTAAGGGCCAAAATAATAAATATGTAATGATCCAACATATATGTCATGAAACTAAACAATATGTCATCCTTCCTCGTGGTCATCAAGTGAAGGCCATAAAATCAACCTCTTGTTCAACAAGAATTATTAGCTATATGTGTGTGTGCAGAGCTGGTAACTCAGGTTAGGTTAACAAGCTAAGCCTGTTAGCCAATTAAATAAGCGGGCTTGGGTGAAGGAAAATGCAACCCCGTTTGAATTTTCCCTAATCGAGCTTAACTTGCAGGTTAGAGGGGTTGGTCCAATTAAATTTACATTTTTTTTAAAAAAAGCTCCTCTCCTCTCTTTCTCAGACAACCCATCACCTCATCCATCGTCACACAAACACACGAGACACAACACATGCATTCCTCTTTCTCCCTCTCAAACCCTAACCCTTCCATCTTAGCTATCTTGATTCCTCCCTCCTCACATGAAGGTTGAAACCACCAAATCTCATTGGCACTACCATGTCTCATAGTTACTGATGTCTCGATTTATGGCTTTAGTTTCCATTTCACAGTTCATGGTGTGTCTTACTTGGCTCCTTCTATATCCTCCACAACCTAAGAATGAAGTCACAAAGGGGATTGGATATTTTGAGAGTTGAGACCATGATGTCTTTGAATTAAATCACAAAACAGTCTGTCTCTCCCTTCTCAAGCCCTAACCATTCCATCTCAGGCTTTCACTGAACTCTAAAGTACTCAAGCTGTTAGATAAGAAGGGGATTAGAGAGTAAAGACTCTTGATTGTGAAGCTAATTTTCTATCTCCAATAGGCAGTAGGTGATACTTCAACGAGTCAAGGAGTAAGGAGTATGACTTTGAAATCTAAATGTGAGTTCCTCTATTATGGCTTAAATTCCCTAACACTTTCATCTCCTGTGGTGTCCGTACACTCACTCTCAAATACTCAGGTATTATTTTTTCTCATTATTAAACTCTTAGATACTAAATTACTGATTGTGTTTGATAGGCAATAGCTTTTGAATTTTGATTAAAAAAAAGCTAAAGTTGGATAACTGAAAAATGATAAATTCACATATTTTATTCCTCCTTATTTAATTTATTTGGGGACTATCTTAGGTTAATTTGAATTTATTAGGGAATATTTATATCATTTGTCAATTTTTGGGAAAAAAAATATAAATATGAATTAATTATGATAGATTTGAGCTCCCATTATTAATATTTTAATTTACAATTTTATGGCTGGATTAATATTTCCAAATTTATGATAAATTATGATCTTGTTTAATTCTTGTTGGTCAAGGAATATAAGATTATGAAATCCTATGGGGCCAAGTTAATCTAAGAAGTTTGAAGAAAATCTAATGGGTAAATTTTATTAGGCTAATTAGATTTTAATGGGTTCAAATCTTATACCCTAAGCCTTCTCTTCCTCCTATTAAATTAACTAGCCACCACCATGTTGATACACACTCATACTATCACTCTTGCTCACACGATCAGCTCGATTCCATCTTACATACCTATCCATTAGGCCAACACACAAATACCATCTCTATAATTTTCATCGCCAAATCCATTATCACAGCAACACCTTTCCATCCAATCTCCTTTAGTCAAGTGACCCACTATTACCTCCAAGTAATTAATCAATCTAGACCTTTATCTATCCATCTAATGGCCATAGCTTGACAAGATAATTTGGGAATAAGAGAGGTCGTGATGGAAGCTTAAGCTCTTTAGGGAGGCAACTTGGGAGGAGCATGGAGGAAGACTAGAGCCTAGGAGCTACAATTGAAGACCATATGGGATTTTTCCCCCATTTATTATATATATTTAAGACTTGGAGTTATTTGGTTTTAAATAATTTTGAGTTGTATTTCTTAAGAACAATCTAGTTTTATATTGTAGACATATCTCTTTGGAATTGGATTGATATTTTGGATTGATTTGTGCTAAGACAATTACTGAAATTTTTGTTTGTAAACCTTTAAGTTGTCAACTGAGTTATTAATTGAGTTTTCGTTATTATTTTAATTGTCAATTTTGTTTATCCTCTTGATTTTTTGATTGAGTTGGTTAGTTGTTTAGTTTAATAATTGTAAACCTAATTTCCAAAATTAATTTAAAATTGTTTGTGATTTGTTTTAATGGGTTTTAACTAACTCTTAGTTTATTACAAGTTCTCTAGTAGACTAAGTGTTATGGAATTTGAGGGCTTCCTATATTTTAATAAAGTAATTAAATTCTATTAATTTCATCCATTTAAAAAATGTCCCTTTATTCTAATTAATTAAATTAGGGCGAAGAAAGTTAATTACATGTGAATCATAAGGTGTTCCCTTTATCATAACTAAATCAAATTCCACTTTTAAATCAATCTCTTTACTTAATGTTTTTATTAATTTTTTTATCAAAACAAAACCCCAAAATTGAATTTTCATTCTCATTCTCATATAGGTTTTAGAGACATTTGCATATCCCATTTAGTTAGCTTAATCCCATTTAAATAATAGTGCTTTGCATTCTAGTTAGGTCCATTCCATTACATCATTCATCATCTAAATGTTAAATTCTATGTTTTGATGATAACCAAACCATTATTTTAATTAAGAATAATAAGAGATGTCTAAGTAATCTTAGGAGAAGAATCTTTCATAAAAGAACTTAATTATTTTCAAACTCAAGTGTTGAAGAAATTTATCATATCTCTTAAGTATGGAACTCGAGTTTACATATTGAGCAAACTCGAGTTCACGAACATAGAGAAAGAGAGTTTGGGATTCTCATAAGAGCAAGTTACTCATTGTTGGGAAAGTCTTCAATAGTGAGTAACTCGCTGTTGAAGACATGACCAAAACTCTCTTTCTTTATGTCTGTGAATCCAAAAATCCCAAAAATAGAGCATCTTAGCGTAATCATAGAATCATTTATGCGCTTTTGTTATTGATACCCATTGATGCTAATGTTTCTACAAGCTCTTGTGTATGATAAAGAAAAGATGACAATTGCTAATCCGAAGATACAAGCTTAAAATTACAAAATGGACTTTATGCGTTAGAGCATTAAATGCAACATTAAATTCCAACTACCAACTACCTACAAAGATGAAGAACATTTTATCTGATCGCAACGGCTAGTTTTTTTTCCTCAGAGAATAATTCTTCTTGTCTCACAATGGCTCTAATTTGAGGTAACCATTGATCTTCAACAGACATTCAAAAGTCACAACGGACACTTCAATAGTCCCAACAGTCACAACCTTGGAGACACTATAAAAGGAGAAGACATTTAAGACGACGAACTAACGAATTGAACACAAATTTATTACTCTTACTATTTCATTAAGTGTTGTCTTAAATTCTTAGCCTTGATTATTATTGAGCATAAGTGTTTATCTATACACGTTATAAGAGAGTCTTAGAAAAAGTTTATCAAAATCTTGTGAGAGATACTCAAGGTAGAGGGACCTTGAGTTAGGACTTGAATTGCACACTATAAGGGGAGTGATCTCTTAAGTATTAAATTGAGTTTGTACTTAGGCACAAAAAACCCATTGGAATCTTGTAAATTACTTGAAACTTAGTGACACACTGAGTAACTGAACATAGGCTAAGAGTTAGGATGAACTAGTATAAACTATTGTCTTTAAATTACATCATCAGAGCTCTCAATTTGCATTTAAAGTTCAATTTTTTATCACCTAATTCACCCCTTATCGGGTGAAAGCATGCCTCAACATTTGGTATCAAAGCTCAGCTTCCCATTTTAAGGTTTAACCACCTGAGAAGAGATTTATGGCAAGCGTCAATGAAAGTATTCTACCAGAGAGAGCATCCATAACAAGGCCACCGTGATTTAATAGAGAACACTATGCCTTTTGAAAAGCAAAGTTTTGAGTGTTCGTAAAGGCTACAACATATAAAATCTAAGATGTAATCGAAAGTGGAAATTACATTCCCATGAAGGGCGAAGGAGAAGCGAGAGTGAAAAAGGTAGTAGCAAAATTCGATGAAGAAGATAGGAGGCTGGTCACTCTTAACAGTAAGGCAATTATAATGAGTTAAAGTGCTTTAAGTCAAAAAAAAATATTTTAGAATTTGTAATCTATCGACCACCAAGAAAATGTGGGAAGCACTAGAGATTTCTCATAAAGGGACTTCATGTATTAAAGAAAATTGAATCAACACTCTTACTACATAGTTTGATTTACTTAGGATGAAGTCTTAGGAAAGTATTATTGAGTTTGAGTTGAGATATACTCATCTTATCAATCAATTTGCAGCTTTCAGAAAGACATATAAGTAAGGAGTATAAGTAAGAAAAATCCTTAACATCCCTATTAATGACTGGGATGTAAAAGTCACAGCCATTAAGGAAGCGTGAGGATAATCTATGAGATATGTTGTTGCTCTCTTTATAAGTTTGTCTGAAAATGAAGGTAAACAAAAATTCAAGAAAGGGATATTGGAGCTTACTGAAAAGAAAAAGAAGGGCTCGCACTGAACGTAATCAAAGAAGATAATACAGATGAAGACGATAAAATATATGATGAGGAAATAAGCATGATTGTGAGAAGATTCAAAAGATTCTACTGAAAAGGACTAGGCTTCAGAAAGTTCCAAAAAGGAGGTCCTAATTAGAAGAAAGAAAAGGACTCAATCATATGTTATGAATGTAATAAGCTCGATCATATCAAAGCCGAATGGCTAAATCTTTCCAAAGACAAAAAGAAAAACAAATTGGGGAAGAATAAGGCATACATTGCCTCCATATGGGGAGATAGCTCATCTGAAGAAAAAAGTGAAGCAGAAGAAGAAGTCAATATATGTCTCATAGCAAGGTAGCTACTCTTGATGAAATTCAATTTGAATACAATGCTTTACATTTTGAGTTCATTAAAGTTGTGAAAGAATTTACTTGTTTTCAAAAAGAAAGTCAAAAGTTTAGAAAACACCTCTCAGTCTACTTGTACTAACTGTCCTAAGTTAGAAAAGAAGAATGAGGATATAAGGAAAATAGTTGAAAAATTTATCAGAGGAAGTAAAATCCTGAAAGTTATTTTAAAATCTCCAAAGGTCACTAAAAACAAATTCGTAGTTGAATATGTACCTAGTGAAGATAAAAGAGACAGGAAAAAGGAACAAAGGGGGAAAACTTATTTAAATTATTTTCAAAAGAATAACTTTGTTTAAAACCATTTTACCTTATGTAAGTATTATAATAGAAAATGTCACTACACTTCCTCTTGTTGCGTAAAGAAACTTGGTATGGTTGGAAGTCATAAATGGGTTCTTAAGAGATTTTACATTCCCAAAATTATCCTAACTCATATTAAAGGACCCAAAAAGGTTTGGATATCTAAAAAAATGATTTATGTTTTGTAGGTTTGTCTAAAAGCATCCAAAGGAAATAAATAGTATATCGACAATGGATGTTCTAGACATATGATTAGTAACAGAAGCAATTTTGTCACACTTGAGCCCAAAAATGAAGGCAAGGTGAGCTTTGGAGGAAATCAAAATAGGAAGATAGTTGGCATAAGAGAAGTGGGCAGAACCAATGCAACTCGAGTCATAGATGTATACCATGTCGAAAGTCTCTGCCACAACCTCCTAAGTGTATGTCAAAGCATAGACAAAGACAATTGGATTATTTTTCACACAGAAGAATGCCTAATTGTCAACAAAAAGGATCTACCTATAGACAAAGAAAGCCTCAACATTATGCTAAGAGCTTCAAGGGACAGTAATTGTTATACTCTTGATATGAATTTTAGTTCTAATAAAAATCGTTTCATTAGTAAATCAAAGGAAAGATTGGCTCAGGTAAATATGAAGCAACTTGACAAACTTGTCAAGAAAGATTTAGTTTTGGGTCTCCTAAAAATAGACTTCAATTGAAAAAATTCAAATTTCTAGAGAAAACCCCTACAACTTCTTCACAAAGGCTTGATTAGTCTGGCAAGGGTGAAAAATTTGGGAGGAAATTTATATACTCTAGTTATAGTAGATAATTTTACAAGATATATATGGACAATTTTTTGGCATCCAAAGATAAAACCTTTGATGAATTTGTTATTTTTGCCAAAAAGGTCCAAAATGAGAAAGGTTATTCAATTGTTTCTAGTAGAACAGATCATGATGAAGAGTTTGACAACCAAGTCTTTGGAGACTTTTGTGAAGAACATGGAATAGACCACAACTTCTCAACAAAATGGAGTGGCGGAGAGAAAGAATAGAGTACTGATTAAGATGGCCAAAACAATGTTGAATGAAAAGGGAGTCTCACAAACCTTCTGGGCAAATGTAATGAACACTACATGCTATATTTCTAATTGTGCCTATATCAGAAAGGTGCTTAGAAAGAGTCTATATGAGTTGTACATAGGAAGGAAACCAAACATTGCTTATCTTAACATTTTCAGTTGCAAATGCTTCATCCATAATAACGGTAAAGAAAACCTCGATAAATTCGATCCTAAATCTGATAAAGGGTTATTTCTTGGTTATTCTAGTAGAAGTAAGGCATATAGAGTATATAATAAACACAATCACACAATTGAAGAGTCTGTTCATGTCGTGTTTGCTAAAAATGAGTCTCTGACAAATTTTGGTGAAGAATATACTAATGTTGTTCAGAAACTAGGTGATTTAACTCTTTCAAATGAACCTATTCCATCCATTAAATATAATGTTAAAAATGATTCTTCTCCCATTTTTAAAAAAGACCAATATAAGGCTTGACGTTTTAACAAAAATCATCCTATAAATCAAGTCATAGGAAATATTTAGGATGGTGTTAAAACTATGATAAGAATATTAAATAAAGTTAGTTTTTTAGCATTTATTTTTGAGATTGAGCCCTCAACCACTAATCAAGCCCTTTTAGATAATGATTGGGTAATTGCAATGCAAGATGAGTTAAATCAATTTGAAATAAATCAAGTTTAGGATTTTGTATCCAGACTAAATAACCACCCAGTGATTGGTACATAATGTGTAATAAAAAAAACTTGGCAAGTCTGCTATTATTGTAAGAAATAAGGAAAGATTAGTTGTAAAAGGCTATAATAAGGAATACTGTATTGATTATGTGGAAATATATGCTCCAGTAATAAGATTGGAAGTAATACGAGAAATCTTAATATTTTCTTGCATAAAAGGTTTCAAACTCTATCAAATGGATGAGAAAAGTGCATTTTTAAATGGTAATATACTTGAGGAAGTTTACGTCAAACAACCTCCAATTTTTGAAGATATTTCTAAACCAAACCATATGTTTAAACTTAAAAAGGATTTATATGGTTTGAAACAAGCACCTAGAGTTTGGTATGAATGATTAAGTAAATTCTTACTAAATCATGAATTGTTAGAGGAAAATTCAATATTACTCTCTTCATCAAACACACTTAGAAAGATATTTTGATTGTGCAAATTTACGTTGATATTATTTTTGGTGCTACTAATAAGTCTCTTTGCCAAGTGTAGATAGGGAGAATTTGAAATATCTATGATGTGAGAATTAACATTCTTCCCTGGACTTCAAATTTGTAACATCTCACTTTTTATACCCTTTCTGTACCTTGTTGTGGCCGTTGGAACCACTGTTATTGTTTTGTGCTAGCCAAACAGTGGGTAAAATTTTTCTGTTTCTCAAAATAGAACATGTTTCATATTTCACATAGTAGCATACATACCTGAATTCAATGTAACAATCTCAAAACATATACATACAACCCAAAAATAACAAGAAACCTAACAAAACTATACTCGGTCCTTACCTTTGCTTCCTGATTCTTCACCCGCATTGTGGGGAGGGTCAAGTTTGTTGGGAAACCTCAATAGCAAAATCTAAAACAAGTAACAATATAATGCAATGCATGTTATGCTATCATGTAATGCCTGTACTACTTTAGTGCCCTTTCTCTTGGCATTTACCGTGTAATGAGCATGAATGTGACTACCTTTATCACAAAGCTAAGGCATATAAACAGAGAGTCATACCAAATACATATCATGCTAACTCAATCACACTACAGTAACAAGCATACAACACAAACAACAGACAAGCAAGCACTATAAGTTAAGCTTTAGAGACTCTCGCTACCGTATACTCCTACATCGTGCAAGTGTCTCTCCCTGTCTCTGGTTGTACGCGCCTGATACTTCATTGTCAGGCTACTGGATTACTGGTTTGCTTCTCTGTAATGCCTATATAGACCACAGTGTAGAGGCATTATTGTATGCTACTAGTAATGTACCATAGACCCATTCTTCCCTTGACCCCTAAGACCTTGGTTACCATCTAAATCGTACCCTTCCTATACCCTCTACTGTCCAGGTTTCATACTACCTGGACCATATCCTTCCTCTTCCTGTATTGCATCTATTCCATCCCCTACCAGTACCCTTCTACTATCCACCCTATGTAGCTCAGGTCCCCTGCTGCTAGCTTGTCCCCACTGCCCTGGCGAGGATAGTTGAGCAACATATCCCCTTATATGTGCCTACTAATTCTCCCAACTGCTGGGCAATACCGCCCTAAGAATTCCTACTTTTGTCCAAGACTGTCGGACAACACCTCCCCCTAAGAAATGCTATCTTAGTTCGAGACATACGAACAACACCTCCCCCTAGGAAAGGCTATCCTGGTCCAGAACAATTGAGCAGCACTTCCCCTTAGGAAGGCTTGTTTTGGCATAGATAGTTAGATAGAACCTCCCCTTAGGTTCACTATCTAGGCCTTCAAAATTGGACAGAACCTCCTCCTAACTATTCTAATAATTGTTGGAAATTAAAGGATTCACAAAAGGGAGGGATCCAGAATACTTGGATCGAAGATAGGGCTGAAATCACTCAAAATTTCTCCAGAACTTCTTTACTTGAGAGCTCCAAATTTTAGAGAGAGAAGGGGAAGAGGCACAGTTGTAAGAGGGAGGATTGAGGGCTATTTATAGTGTAGAAATTTGGGTCATTAAGTGTAATTTTTTGGGTCTTTAAATGTAATTTTCCTAAACCTTACATGTGGTCACTCCTAGGCTTGAACAGTGTTTCTCTTGGGAATTGGAGAGGGACACATCAAGAGGCAAGTGGTACCAACTTTGGCTGCAAAAAATGAGCTTCCTTAAATCCCTTTTATACTGATATTTTTGTCTATTCGGCCATAAACTTAGAAAATTCTAGAAAATTCTTCACATGCCCAAAAGTTCCCAGAAATTCACCAAAATTCTATAGAAATTCCAGAAGGCTATCATAAAAATTTCATGGAATTTGGACATCTAGAACTCCTAAAAATAATTTTCTACCAAAAAGTCTCTTACACTGGCAATTAGCCGATTTCAACAATTTTTGCTAATATCTTTAGACTTTTCCTTGACTTCCAAATTATCTTAGAAATTCTCTACAATAATATATTAGTTTTTTCTAATCTCAATCCAAAACATTGAGGTCCCAAAATATCTGATTACATTAATTTTTGGCTAAAAACCTAGTTTGTCAAAAAATTATTAAAATATTTTAAAATTCACCAAAACTTTCTTGGAACTCCAAAAATCATTTTGACTGTTTTGTATTGTTCTGGACCCCCATAATATTTTTTGGGATTTTTCTGGGCTCTTGAACTTATCCACATTCCGACCCGAAACTTTACAGAATTTTTTTCTCTTTGCACAGAGGTCCTTCCTCGGACTTCTTTCAATCGTTGTGAGATATTTTAGTCCTCTACAGACTAAGGCCCTTTTCTATCTGGAATACCTCATCTAGGCCCTAAAAAATATCTGGGTATGATCATTGGCCGACTCCAAAAACATTATTTCGGCCTAAATACTCTATTTTGGCCTAAGAAAAATTCTGGGATGTTACAAAATCAAACGAAGGAAAAATGGGATCTTCATTTCTCATACCAAGTATATCAAGGAGCTAATAAAGAAGTTTGAAATGGATCAAGTCAAAGGAGCAGACACCCCAATGAGCTTAACAACTCTCCTCGATATAGATGTAAATGGACTATATTATAACATCACCAAATATAGAGGAATGATTAGCTCATTACTTTATCTCACAGCAAGTGGGTTTGACATTCAATTGAGTGTAGGCATGTGTGCTCGATATCAAGAGGCTCCAAAAGAATCACATGCTAAGACAGTGAAGAAAATTTTCAGATATCTGCTAACACTACGGAATTAGGAATATGGTACCCAAAAGGAGGATTAGAATATCTCATAGCATATTTAGATTCAAATCATACTGGATATAAAATGGATAGAAAAACACAAGTGGTAAATGCCAATTCTTTGGAGGCTCAATAGTGTCATGGTTTATCAAGAAGCAAAATACTATCTCACTCTCATCTATTGAAGCTAAATATGTTGTTGTATCTAGTTGTTGTACTCAAGTATTATGGTTGAAGTATCAATTACAAGATTTGGGAATACATGTAAAAGAAGTTCCTATTTACTGTGATAATATTAACACAATAAGTTTGGCCAAGAATCTAGTTCAACGTTCAAAAACCAAATATATCGATGTTAGGTATCATTTCAGAAGGGACCACATACAAAAGAAAGATGTCAAAGTAGTTTTTATCCCAACACATCTACAACTTGCTAATATCTTCACCAAACCTTTGGCAAAAGATCAATTCCTACCATTCCAAGAGAATTGGGAATGATAAATCCCAATGAGTTGTAAGTTAGATCCCATTCCCATTATAAATTTAGTTTTGATGATTATTTTACTAACTTAAGTATCGGAGCATGTAGAATTTTGTTTTGCATGATAAATTTGAGCATAAAGGAATTTAAATTAATCACTCTCAAAGTTGAAAAGAATTGTGATGGCAAAAAACAAGTAATTTTCAATAGTGAGGTAACTATTCTTGCATCTTAAACTCCTTTATAAACTTGAGTTAGTTCATGATATTAAACTTGAGTTTACATGGTTTTTCAATAAACTTGAGTTTACCATTTGTATAAAACTTGAGTTGTCGAGCAAAACTTAAAATTTTGAAGAAATATAAATGTGTTTAAAAACTTTCAAACTCAAGTTTGCTTTATTATCAAACTCAAGTTTCCTATCTTGAAATATTTTCTTTTACTAAAACTCAAGTTTAGATCTTTCCAAAACTCGAGTTCATAGGATAAAATTTCAATTCAAGATTCTAGAAAACCAAAAAAACAAAACAACTTGAGTTTAGTATGTTAACAAAACTCGAGCTTGTTATTTTTTTTTCACTTGTTTATATAAACTCAAGTTTATTAATTTCTAAAAATCGAGTTTGGAAGATAAAACATTAAAACTTCAAAATAAGTCAAGTTATATCTTATGCAAACTCAAGTTTAGTATCTGCTATAAACTCAAGTTCACAAGAATTAGAATATCGTATAAACTCGAGTTAGGTATCATCACAAACTCGAGTTTATGACTTCTTTAAATTCAAACTCAAATTTACCTCCAGTTCTGACTCAAGTTCACAGCTCCTTCTCTCTTGATGTTCATTAACTTGAGTTCCATTGTGACCTCAACTTGAGCTCTTGTTGTATGTCATCTGGGCAAAGCTAGGAAAAAACTCAAGTTTACCCAAGCATAAACTCGAGTTTGCAAATCACTTAAGCCACTTCTCAAAAGGCAAACTCAAGTTCACTACCTCTCTTAAACTCGAGTTTGTCACGAACCGTTGGACCTTTCATCTTCAAACTCTAATCCACTCGAGTTTTTCCTTTCAATCGATCCGACCTTTCAGTTTACCTCGTCCAAACTCTATAAATACAAAAAACCCTAATCGTAATCTCTCAAAATCCATCGATATCCTTCGGTTCACTCTCTTGATCTCTCTTCAATTTTTTCAAAATAAAATATTTTGGGCTCTCTCATTCAAGTTTCAGATTGAAGTTTCTTGTGAGTGTTTGAAGAAAAACTTAGGTGTTGGTGTAATGTTGGCTCTGTCTCACTCTCTCGACACTGACGGCATTTTCGGCATCACTAGAAGTTCTCAAATTCCTTGCTTTTTCTCTTCAATCTTCACTTGTCTCTTAAATTATTGGAGTTTAAGATAAATGGCTCATACCAAAACATCTCCATCAAGTTATGAGAGTGGTTCTGGCAACAATAGAAAGGAACTACTAAAGGAGTTCTCAAAATCCACCATAACTCCAAAAAAGAGAAAAGATTTAGAGAAAAGGGTATACCCAAGAAGAAGTTTAAGCTTAAAATCCAAGACCCTTTAGTTCCTGCTCCTCCTAAGGCAAAGGGAGTGGTGATCAAGGATCCTCTAGTTACACAATCACAAGTGACAAAGAAGGAGTTGGAAAAGAAGATATCTATCAATATACTAGATTAGGCATGTCAATCCTTTAAAGCAAGTACGTGTAAAAGAAGAAGCTCTCATCAGAGTCAAGGAAGTCAAAATAAAAAGCAAGTAGCTTTTATGGCATCACTGGCACCATAAGCACCTCTATTACCTATAGACGACACTATACCACCACCAAGCTTCAACATTGAAGATTTGTCCAAAACAGAGAGATATCTGAATGAGTTTGCTGAGTGCGGGGTATATCACATTCTTTATTATGATTCCTTACATTTACGAGTCTCATCCAAATTATATTTATCAAATTTTTATGATATGTACTTACCTTGGATATCTGTGACTCTACCATATTGTGAGATGGTGGTACAACACTTTAATGCCAATATAAAGATCATACCAAAGCCAAAGAAGACAAATAGGGATAAGGGCAAACTTGAACCAAAGGAAGGGATGCAAACTATAGTTAGAAGACAAACCTTTCGTACTCTACCTCTCATATCAACTTATGGCTCAATATTGAAGAATCGCCAAATTATCACAAGCTAGAGATATTAGATGAGGAGGTGTTTAGGGTACTCATGCCAAGAGAAGTATTAATCAAACTGAAGTTCTCTCCTGTCGAGATGAGTGTTTTGTATTAGATAGTATGGTATGCGTACTCTTGGATGATGGTATATAAAGGACATAACTTTTCTTACTTCACAACTCGCGACTACAGACCTTTGGCACATATACTCCTGAAGTATAAGAAGAATGTCAAGCAAGTCATCTACAATGAGCTTTAAGGGTATCAGGTATCCAGTAGATTGACTACTTAGCTTCCGTTTGGTCCTCTTGTTTGCTTGATCCTTCAAGCAAATATGATTTGGTACTTGGAGAAGGGTGAACCCATTATGAGGCCTAAGAGATTGGATCCTACACATATCAACAATATGGGAATCAACCTTCCTATACCTGGTAATCAGCCTACCTTCTCGATGAACCGGAAGAGGACTCCTACAATATCATTGTCTATGGCATAATTATCATCATGACATCAAGATTATTACGATGAGATTTAGTATTCAACACCTCTTTTCTAACTATAACTCTTAACGAGATCATAGACATAGTTCAGGCTGAACTTGCTCCTGTTTGGGTTGCTTAGACCAAGCTTCAAAATAATCAAAGTCAGTTGGTTGAGAAGGTGAATGAGTAAAGTCATGTCCTAGCATAAGTTTTTGTGGCTCTTACATTATTTGCCAATGGCATGGATACATTATCAGGTACCAGCTCAGGCCTTATATTCTAGATTCTCACATATTCTCATATACTTACTACTACCACTCCACCTCCTTCTAATAATAATATCTTCACTATAGTTGACCCACATACATATCAGCCCATTCATATCACTCTCGACATCTAGAGTCCCTGTTACTCTCCTACCACCACTCCTGTTACAGACCAAGCCAAACCCAACCTGCACATTACTTCCTCACTAGAGGTACCTCTACCTCCACCATACATATACATTGATAAACCTATTTTATAGCCTACCACTCATAGTTCCCTTGTTCATCCTACATCTCACGTTCTTCTCATACCAAGGGGATTGTTGTAGAGACACCTCACTCCCTTGATCACCTCTAGATACCTCCCCTTAACCTATCGAGCATGTTGCCTCTACTGGTACATTTGCTACATATCGTGATGATGATGAGGATTTAGACAATGCTTCCTCTCACCCCCAAGTTAATGATGCCAAAAAAGAGGTGAGTAATCATGCATAGATACAAAGGCAAAATTTGTAGAGATTTGTGGGAGATTTCGGTGAGCCCAATCTGGAAAGCATGATTAGTGAGCCCACTCCTCCTCTTGCTATTTTGGCACATAATGTTGTTGCTTTATAAAGAGATATAGAGGGATGATTCGATATTAGGTACTATAATCTAATACTAGTGGTGTGAACTTTGCCATTTTTGTCTTGGAAGATGATGGTAACATATTGTCTACACAAATTACATCAAAACTCAAATGTAATAGCAAGTGAAAGGCATTGATATGAAAATTGTTTTCACATTATTATAAATCCCTCATTTGTCTTTCTTTTTTACATACAACTACTTTCCTTGTGACTTGTGAGAGTAATTTTTACTCTCTGCCTGGATGCATCTTAATTTGCATTTCCCAGACATAGGCAGTCACTTACAAAAAAAATAGCATTAATTAATTAATTCTGATAATAAATAGGAGCTAGGGCTAAAGTTGATGTAATGTTCTGCCATGCCTATATTAGTCCAAGGTAAATCAATACAATACATCGTGAATGAGAATAGCTATTTACAAGATGTCCATCTTCTAAGCAATGCTAGAAGCTTGGGGATGATAATGAAGCATCTTGTTCTACACCATCTCCCCCTCCAATTTTTATCTTTGTCCAAATTGATTGGAACCTGGGTAGGAGGATTAGATCTCATATCATAGAGGCCTATCATATATGGATGTTGCGGTGCTTCCATGATAGTAATTCTCTTGGTTAGATCGAACACTAGCATTTTCTGTAACAAATCTATGGCTAATGGATCTACTTAAAAGTATAGCTAAGACAAATTCATGCCTATTGTGTAAGGGAGTGATATGATATACCTCCTGGCCTTTAAATTATCAATAAATGATAGATCATACTCGTCCTGGCTTCCCAACACCTGTATAATTAGTTTCAACTAGTTCAGGTACTCACTTCTAAAAAATAATAGTTTTCTTCCCAGAATCTCTGCAAAAATGCACTCCACAGACCATACATCAATTGTGATTCCATAATTTTCATAGCATAATAACATCTTCGGTGCATGATACCAGCAAGTCACAACATACTCCATCATGAACTACCTATCACCTCCATTTGTTTGTGCAAGCCCAAAGTCACATATCTTCATATCACAGTTGGCATTTATGAGCAGATTTTCAAGCTTCAAGTCCCAATGAAGGATACTTACATAGTAAATATATTTTAGACCTCAAAGCAACTGTTTATAATCAATTACAAGCACAAAATAAAACAATAATTTAGATAATCTAGAATGAACATATTAACATAAGAGAATGATTGCCTCTACCAAGCAAATCAAACAATCAATTCATAAAGATGTAGAGAAAATGCATTACAATAGACATGTTTTGGCAACAAGTACTATCATATTTTTTGTTTGTAGAAATTTCCTACCTCCATGAATGGTTATATTTCCTATAGTAAAGATAAAGAAAACAATCACAAACAACTACACAAAGCAAATGAAACAATCTATGTTATGATATTTTGCCTCAGCAACCTCTGCAAAATCTTTTAAGTAAAATGCCGATATCCATCCTCACTTGGGTTCATCATACATGTTCTCCACTTATTCATGAGTCTAAACCATAAAATTGGAGCACTAGATAATTTGCATGAAAGCCAACCCAGTACCTGATACGAGATTTATAAATTCATTTTAACACATGTCAATAATTTAAAAAGGGCATATTCACATAAAAACTAAGGAAATATCAATTAGAATAGATGCAATAAGAGTGTTGGCAAACTTCATAGTTCAAACCCATATCTTATTAGTGCTAGCTTTCACCTAAGAGGGGGTGAATTGGGTGTAATATAAAAATTTAAGAATCTTGAAAATCTTTTCGCATCTTTGAAAATAATAAGTAGAAAGATACTGAACCTTAAAACACTAGCCAATTAACCAAATCAAATATGCTGGATATAAATAAGATAAGGGAAGAGAGATTGCAAACATAAATTTATCCTGGTTCGGTCCTCCACCGACCTACGTCCAGTCCTCAGGTTTCTCCTGAGATTTTCAATCCACTAATTTCTTGTTTAATCCGGGCACAAGAAAAGCCTCTACAATTCCACAAGTTTAGTCGGGCACTTGTGTAGCCTTCAACAATTCTCTTCACTGAGAGACTCCCCCTTACACACCGTAAGGATTCAACTAGATTGATAAGAGATTTAAATTAAACTTCTCTTTCAAAAGTGGATAATAAACACTGAAGTACAATGAAATATTTCTCTCTCTAAAGTATATTACATCAACATCTAGAAACAAAGAGATAGAGAAAATAAAGTATATGGGTAGGAGATAGATTCAGAGATTCAGCATTTCGACTCTATGTACTTGAGCTCTCTTATCTTCATTTTAGAATGATCTAATATATATAGCAGATGAAGAGTATTTGACCGTTGAGCGTATTCTTCCCGTTGAGCGTCGTTATAGAAGACCATTAGAAATATAGCCGTTGGAGTTTGCTTTTTGACCGTTGCAGCTTAATCTATGTTTAATCACCTTTAACTTTCATAAAAACTTGATTAATAATGATTAGAAATGAGTAAAAACAATATAATTAAGGTTTATGTGAGTTTTGAGAAGATTTGAAAAATTCGAGACGGTGATCAGAGTTTTGCATGACATCACTCGAGTGCAACTTGAAGTGATTTGTACAGATCACTCTTAACATCACTGGAGTGATATGAAAGTGATGGAAAAATTTATGACCACTCGAGTGGCACTGGAAGTGATTTGTACTGATCACTTTAAACATCACTCGAGTGCTTTAAAAGTGATGAAAAATTTATGATCACTCGAGTGGCACTGGAAGTGATTTGTATTGATCACTCTGAACATTACTTGAGTGCTTTGAAAGTGATGAAAAATTTATTATCACTCGAGTGGCACTAGAAGTGATTTGTACGGATCATCTCTAAATCAAGAAAATGACCTCTCTCTAGAAAGCTCTTTAAGTCTTCTCTCCAACGCAACAAGAATCATCCAAAAATTCTAGGGGTGTTTAAAAGATCCCGGTCCTGATACTCTGGCCCGGTCACAAGCTTTTAATCCTGGGAATTTCCCGGTCCCGGCCGGGATCGGGATCACTTTTGCTGATCCCGGCCGAGACCGGGACCGGGATCACCCTTCTGGATC
>JBAGKO010000017.1:13493129-13504567 GCA_037177275.1 Acacia concinna | reverse complement strand
GAACTTAAAGGCAACTTGTGGGTGGACTGAAAGTAGTTTTACTTTGCTTCTTGAGTTATTGTGTGATATATTTCTAGAAGACAACGTGCTCCCAAATCGGATGTATAAGGCCAAAAAAATATTGTCTGCGATGGGAATAGAGTACAACAAGATACACGCTTGCCTTAATGACTGTGTGTTGTACAAAAAAGAGTATGAAGGGTTAAGCGAATGTCCTAAATGTAAAACTTCACGATACAAAATGAAGAAGGATGGTGGTGGCGATGGTGAAAGAACAGATAAAAGGCAGCCGTTAAAGGTGTTGTGGTATCTTCCAATAATACTGCGGTTTAAGCAGTTGTTTGCAAATGCAACAAAAGTAAAGGAGTTAAGGTGGCATTGTGATGAGAGAATATCTAATGGAAAGTATCTTCGGCACCCGACTAACTCACCACAATGGAAGAAAATAGATTAAATGTTTTCTGAATTTGGGAGTGAGCCAAGAAACCTTAGGCTTGACCTCTGTACAGATGGGATCAACCCATACAGCACTCTTAGTAGCATTCACAGTGCACGGCCAGTTCTCTTAGTTGTATAGAACCTACCTCCATGGTTGTGTATGAAACGTAAATATATGATGCTTTCTATGATGATTTCTAGACCAAAACAATTGAGAAATGATATCGACATGTACTTGGTGCCCCTGATTGAGGACCTGAAGACATTGTGGGATGAAGGTGTAGATGTGTTTGATGCATACACGCAAGAGTCCTTTAAGCTTCGTGCAATGATTTTCACCACAATTAATGACTTTCATGCATATAGAAACTTATCGGGGTACAGTGTCAAGGGGCACAAAGCATGTCCAATATGTGAAGTGGGAACACACTCCTATCAACTAAAACATGGTAGAAAAATAGTGTACCTTGGTCACAGGAGCTTTCTTCATCGGTTCCATCCTTATCATAGGTTGAGAAAGCGGTTTAACGGCTTACCGGAGAATAGAATGGCACCAAAGGAATTAACTAGAGAGGAAGTTTACAGTCGAGTCGAGCGTTTAAATGTCATCTTCTGTAAGAGGAAGAAAACTATGGGTGAGAGGAGCATATGGAAGAAAAGTTCAATTTTCTTTGACCTTCCGTATTGGCGCATTCTTGATTAAGACACATTATTAATGTGATACATGTCGAGAAAAATGTATGTGGATATCTGTTATTTACTTTATAAGGATGATATTTTTGCACAAAATGAATCATTTGGCTTCAACCTCACTGAAAGTCAGGATCACATTTCTAACCTACTTAAATCTATTTGGATATAGATATTTTTGCTGGAAATTCTGCTTACTTGAGCTACTATTGACTAGTTGTTATTGCTACCACATTGAACTTTACAAGTTCTGATATTAATGGTTGTATTTGGACTATCTTGTGGAAAGGATATTGGCTCTTACAAAGATGAAATTGTGATTCATGTCAATTACTGAAGTTATTGCTCATTTCTATAATTTTGTGAAAGCAATTCTTTTGCATTCAGTTTGCCTTGGTCTGATTCGTTCAGTTAAGGGTTTGATGGTAGAAATTGGACCTTATTTGTGTTCAGAAATCGTTTTATGGCTAATTAAACTAGTTGCATTCCATTGCTGTCCTAATTGAGGAATTGTGAGTGGTAGACTTGTTGTCCATTATCGTAAAAATTGGTCTATTGTGTTAGCCACTTTCTTGATGTCATTTATGCTAAAATCTGAAATTTTGGGGGCATTTAAACTGTGAATTGGTGCCTCAGTTCAGCTATTTCTCGCATGCTCTGTCATTGAAATTAATTTCTAACAACCTGAAATTATTTGGAGATTTGCATGCTGGATCATTTGCTGCCAATTTAACAGAATTATTAATTGCATCCATTGTATTGATTTTAATGTTTGAAGTATTAAGTCGTCCATTATTGATTTAATTGCATCAAAGATGAACTAGCTAATTGTGCTCTACTTACTATTGCATTTGCTAGATTACATGAGCTCATATATGAATCTAGAACTCTGTTGTTGAGCTTAATTGTTTTATTGATTATTTAGAGGTAGTATAAAAACTAACATTTCCATTACTTAGGGATTTATGTTTATATACTTTGATTGGATATCTGTTTTTTACTTTATAAGGATGATATTCTTGCACAGTTTTAGCGTTTGGCAATAAAAAATAAGAGTGTGGCTTTTTTTTTGGGAAAAAAACTTTTAGCGTCCACAAGTAGAAATAAGGACGCAATAAAATTGAGCCGCGACACGCACCTAACACATCCCTCAAGGTGGACCACAAAATGGATTTGGGAGTATTAATTGGGTTGGGGAGTGGGCTTTAGGGGCAAATCTGCGTCCCCAGAAGGATAATTGGGGACGCAGATGTGTCCCTAAATGAAATCTACGTCCCCAATTATCATTTTAGGGACGCAGATAGGGGGAAATCTGCTTCCCCAGAAAGATAATTGGGGACGCAGATTTTCCCCTAAATTCAATATCTACGTCCCTGAAAATATAATTAGGGACGCAGGTATCCCTTCTCAACGTCTAAAATTTTTTTGCACTCTACGTCCATGTTTTTGGGGACGTCGTTCGTTGTTTGCGCCCCTAACTTTGGGGACATAGTTTCTTGTTTTTCTGCGTCCCCTCTAAAAGAGACGTTAAAAGACCCTTTTGTAGTAGTGATTCCTTATATAGTATATATACGGTCATGTTAGAATAAGTGTAAGTCTTCAACATAAGGTTAGTAAGCCCAATTAACAACTTAGTAAGCCCAATTAACAACTTTGTAAGCCCAATTTACAACTTTGACAGTAAGTTTTAACAACTCTATAAGAACATTTTAACAAAGGGCACTTGAGCGTTGTAACAACTTAATAGGTCCAATTGACAACTTTGACAGCGAGTTTTGACAACTTGGTAAAAACATTTTAACAATTATGTAGCTATGTGGTCACAAGTGTACTTGGGCGTTCTTACAGAGTTGTCAAAACTCTCTGTTAAGGTTGTCAATTGGACCTATAAAACTGTCAATTGGGCCTCCTAAGTTGTTACAACGTCCAGGTGCACTTTGTTAAAATGTTCTTATAGATTTGTCAAAATTCGATGTCAAAGTTATAAATTGGGCCTATTAAGTTGTTAAGTTGTTGCTTGGGACCTTAGGACCTCTTGGTGAGGAATAAAATTGGTGGAACTTTTTAGTAAATATGTTTGATACTTGAGACCTTATTGCCATTTTTCCAATAAATTTCTCCAAGGGCAAACCATCATATTGCTGTTGGCTGCACTTAATAGCTGCATGGCCCTAGCAGCATAAAAGGTGGCATGCAAGTGTTTTTGTGTCACTTTATATATTGATTCCTATGCAGTTTTTATCTCTGCCTGACAATATATAATATATTGTTGTTTCTGCACTGGAAAAAATTTGTAAATTTCATCGGGACAGTATCAATTCTCTTAAGGTTTTTTCCTCATTGGGTGTTAATTATGAACACTCTTTATTATGGTGCATATGTTTCTTAACGGTCTACTTGTACTGTGTTAATTTGCACGGAGCTTTTGTTAAATTTACTTGTCTTGGTATATGGTTAATCCTGTATGTGATTGAGGCTTGAGTTGTTCATCGTCAGCTGGGGGGCTCAACTTATCTTTTGCAGCTGCCTTCCTTTAAACTCTCTATTATTTTAATTATAACATTCCGTTGATTTTTTTTAGAGAATTTTAAGAAAATTAAGTATATTACTTAATCATTTTATATGTTATATTTTATTATATTATATATCAGTTAATAAGTCAAATAATATAATTCGAAGAATAATATAAATTTTAATATCTTAAAATAATGTAATTAATTTAAAAAAAATTAAAAAAAAATCAACTGGGCCTTGCAATAATAAAGACCCGAGGGAGTAATATATATATATAGTTTCAAACTAGTTCATCATCTTTGCAGCCGCAACAATAACTTGCCTTACAATCCAATCTTTCACCCTAGCTTTGGAGGGGACATGATTTGTTTGGATTGACTATGTCTCTGTTTATTATCATTCATTTTTGCATGCATGGTGTTTTATAGCAAGCTGGCATCTGTCCCAGTTTTGGAAAAAAGAGACAATTGTGGTTGAAGGGGAATTTTGTGTAGAATGTGTTAACATTGATATATATATATATATATATAGAGCAACGAAATGTGGAAGATAAGGTTAGACTAATGGAGGCGTGGGAGGACTGTGATTCTTTTCCGATCCTTTCCTTTCAATCTCAGCAGCTTTGTCTTTGCGGTTTATCCATTTAACAAATCTTGCAACCAAATAGTCATGGAAAAAAAACTGAGGTCCAAAGATCAAAAAACAATATTTAAAGAGTCTCATTATAGAGTCCTCTATAAAAAGAGTCACATGACAAATCTTTCTATAAAAAAAAAGTCTTTAAGGACTTCAATGATATAAATTCTCAACGTGAACTTATCTTATTATTAATTGTATGCAACTATATTGATAAGTCATAGAGTAGCCATTAATAAGGTTATAAATGTTAACTAAAGTAGTTCTAGTTTACAAAAGTATGTGACTATATTAATAAGTTATAGATTTGTCATCGATAAGTCCTTCTATGTTAACCACATTATATTGACAAGTTATAAAATAGCTATTGACAAGTCAATCAATATTAACTAAAATAATTTCCTTTGACAAATGCATATAGTCATTGACAAGACTATCTAGGTCAATAAGATAACTATAAACTTTAATGAAAGAGGAATCTCTATTAGGACCTTTTTGATAGAAAATCTACAATAAGATTTTTTTATATATATATTTCTGGTTATTATCACTTGAGTGAGATTTTCCCTATACATAATCATTGATCTATGACAAAAAAATTTGTGTTATGTTTGTTTTTAACTTTACAATAAGCTCAGAGGTAAATATGATCTTGCATGGGGTTCTATGCCCAATCAAATTTCATCTCCATTGGGTTTTAAATTAATAGGTTTGATATTCATTTATTTAAAATTGTTATAATAAACAAACCTATCTATGATTCACTTACATACACCATATTCATAAAATTCTTAAGAATATATTAATATGTCAAGTTATCAAACCCAGACTAGACTAGTCGGGTCACTCCGGGAAACGGTGACTCAGCCATGAAATCAGTTCGGGTTGGCTACTAACTTGGCAACCCAATCAAACCAATGCCAACTCAGATGAATTGATGGGTTGACCCGATTTTATAGTTTTTTTAAAAAATAAATATTTATTTTATGTGGTAGATATATTAGTCAAAGTCACTATTTTTTGTCTTAATTAATTATTAATGAATTGTAGGTATGAATATTTTGTTATTATTTATCTATTTTGATAATTTGCTAAAACAATAAGAAAAATAGTTATAATTATTTATTATAATATTATTGGATGATCTATTAATATTAGATTATATCAATATATCAAAGAAAATATAAATAATGATTGATAAATATATAATTGTTTGTTATTAATTCTAGGTATTGAATTAATTTTAGATAGTATGACGTTATGATGAGAATTGAAATTTATTTTTTATCCCCATCAGTTTGGTACCGGGTCGACTCTGGTCTGACCTATTGACTCTTGACTCAATACCCGACTGATTCAATGTCTAGTTCAAATTTCACAAACTTGCTAATATGGATATCGATATATTAGCTATAAACTTAAAATTACCAAACACATGATGTGTCTCGCTCTTAAAAGGCGGGAAAAAAAATCACATAATGCAACATTTTATTCGAACATATTACTATAATAATGAAGACCAAGTTCAGCCCATTACCCATTAAAAATCCCTAATAAAGAGAACCTAATACCTTTCCGACAAAATGCAAGCCCAGCGTAATCCATTAGCCAAAATAGCCATAGAAAAGCCCTTAAGGAGTAGCCGAAATGTGCGCAGAAAATCTCTAGTAATTAAATTTTGATCATCTTCTCCGATGCAGTTTCAGCCCATTGCTGCCCCTTCTGCCCTGTTCGAGTAGTGGCCCCGCGCCACCATTTTCTCTCTGATCTTCCTCATTCCTGCATCGTCCTGCTACCTACTTTCATGGCCACGCCCTTCCACTGGCTTCTTCCTCCCGTAACCTAAGTTACTATTCACTGCATGTTGATGAGCTCCTAGCTACTACAATGAATTCCAAATCTCAAGCTTTTTCTTTTGCCCGACTGCTCCTCGGCCAACTCATCCCAGATTCCATCAAAAAATCTCAAATCTATTTCTCCCGCAAACTCGCCCCGTTATCTTCCCTTCCTCACCCTCCCTGCACGAGCACTGTATCGACTCTCCCTTCTCTAGGGAAATCCTACTACTCCACTTCATCCGCCAGTGACCCTGACTCTGAGTCTATCCCTTCCAATTTAGTGCAAGACATTCTGGCTGAGGTGGAGAAGGATAGGCTCAGAGAAAGACAGCAGAGAATAAGGGATGGTCTGGACACCAAGGATATCGATGCCGAAACTCGGCAGGACTATATGGGTGTTAGACCCATCATAAGGAAACTTCGAAGGCAGAAAATTAAGGATTCGAAGGAGTTAGACGAATACGAAGAGCCTACTGACTCCGATAGCGATGACGATGACGAGAGGTTTAGCCCTGAGGCAATCCAGCAGAGGTTTGAGGACTTTGAGGGGAAGTTCAAGAAGCATGAAGAATTACTTAAAAACTTCACCGATGCTGGTATCTCATTCGTCTATTTATTTGATCTTTTTATTATATGTTGATATTGGTATTGATTAATTGATTAATGATTAATGATTAATGCCGCTGTTAGTGAATTCTGGTTCTTACTTCCTAAAGGATGCCAGTTTAAACTGGGAAATAGGTCTGCATCTGTTCCTGTTCAGTGTAAAGTAAATAGTTTTTCGTCGAACATCTGGAATAGTGTAACAATCACTAAAATGAACCGTCACTCCTTCCACATCTCTATATCCTGTAGTTTTTTTTTCAGTAAAAATTCTCACGCCTAGTCTTCTGGGTCTACGATCCCTTGGTCACTTTCCTTGTTGCTCTGTTCTTCAAAACCATATCTTTCTGTAAAATTGCGACAGACAACTCTGTCTATTGAATAGCATGGTTTATTTTTGGAAAGCATTTCCATTGGTTTCATAGTTTTGTCCAATTTTTGTGACTGTTCACTCAATTGCTTATTTATTGGTCTTCAATTATTCTCTAAATAAGACTTAGTGAGTGTTTGGATTAGCTTAGTTTAAGCAATTTAGCGCCTTACAAGGTAAATATGTGAAATATGTAATTGGAGTTCTGTCCAGAGCATCTTTTTTTTATTTTGTTGATTGATTCTAGTGTTTTCCATGTCTGTAAATTTTTCATTCTTTTTCGTTTTCACATTTTCTTATAGAGACGCTTGATGATGCGTTCAAGTGGATGAATAGAATTGACAAGTTCGAACAAAAGCATTTCAGGCTTCGTCCTGAATACAGGGTTATTGGAGAATTGATGAATTTGCTGAAAGTTGCTGAAGGAAAAGATAAATTCATTTTACAACAGAAACTAAATAGAGCAATGAGATTGGTGGAGTGGAAGGAAGCTTATGATCCTAACAATCCTGCCAATTATGGAGTTATTCAGAATGAAGAATTAGGAGGAGGGCCTTCTGATAATGCCCTGGGAAATTCTGGGTTTGAAAAGGAGGACCAACTAACTCAGGGAGCCGAGGAGGAGGAGGATCGAGATAAAAATGATGACAATAGTGATGAGGATGATGAAGATGAAGATGATGATGAGTTTGATAACATGAAAGAGAAAGACAACAAACTACTGGAGAAACTAGAAGTTATCGACAAGAAGCTTGAGGAGAAGCTGGCTGAGCTTGAATATACATTTGGGAGGAAGGGTAAGGTTCTAGAAGAAGAGATAAGAGATCTTGCAGAGGAGAGGAATTCCTTAACAGAGACTAGAAGAAAGCCTCTTTATCGAAAGGTGCGTATATCATATGCATAGTTCTTTCTGCTGATCTTATGTGATGCAAATTTTACTATTCCATGCAAATATTGAATTTGATCCTGAATTCCTAATTAAGTTATATTTTATAGAGCCTTTTGAATGCGTGTATATGTGTGTTTACTCTATGATTTGTGTGTTTTTTCATATGATGCCAGGGTTTTGATGTAAAAATGATTGATGTGAACCGGACATGTAAAGTTACAAAGGTACACCCAAATCTTTCTTCTTCCATCTCTTCCTCATGGCTCCGTACTGTGGCCCAGTCTCGCAGATTTTCGTAGTTTGTTTATATTCCTTTGTGCAGGGAGGACAAGTTGTAAAGTACACTGCAATGCTTGCCTGTGGCAACTATAATGGGGTTATTGGTTTTGCCAAAGCCAAAGGCCCTGCAATTCCAATTGCTCTTCAGAAGGTACCTTCTTCATCTATGTTATAACTTATAAAGCTTTTCAGTTCTTCTCAAGGTTGTTGAGCATTGGATTGTTTTCCTTTGTTCTATTGAACACTGGACAGCATAACTCCTTATTGAAAGGAAAATTTCATTTTGAGGTGACATATTTGATTGATTCATGATGAGATTTAATAACAAATGCTGCCTCGGGTTTGTAATGATTGAAAGTGGCAGGAAGAATTTAGTGTTGCTGCAGTGATGAGCTGAGTATAACAAAAAATGTCATATCACATAGTGGACTTTATCATGCTGCATGCTATAGTATAAAATCTGCTTTTGAATGTTTTGAATTCTGTTTTGACATTGTATGTATCCGCCATGTTATGTTCATTGTGTGATGAATAGTCCGCTATATTATGTTCATTGTGTGCTGAATATTTAATGATTGAATTTACAACTATCAGGCGTATGAGAAATGCTTTCAGAATCTTCACTATGTGGAAAGACATGAGGAACATACAATTGCTCATGCAGTGCAAACAAATTATAAAAAGACAAAGGTAGTTAGCTTTATCAGGGTTTTCATGATTCCTATTTTGTGAACTAAATTAGTGCATTCGACTTATGTTTTCCTTCCACAGTCATGTCCTTGGTTTTGGATTTTATGCATTGCCAATATTTTTTTTCCACAGGTGTATCTTTGGCCTGCCCCTACTAGGACCGGCATGAAAGCTGGCAGAATAGTCCAAACCTTACTTCATCTAGCTGGATTTAAAAATGTAAAATCTAAGGTAAACTGACACCCAGATCAAATCCTCATATTAAGGATCAAGCTGTCGTCTGAGTTTCCTCTAATTTCTACTGTGTTGGTAGGTTGTCGGTTCCAGAAACCCTCATAATACGGTGAAGGCTCTATTCAAAGCCCTTAATGCGGTTAGTAACTCCTCGTGTTGTCGTCGTCTATAGTTCAATTAACTTGACTTGATATTTTACTGGAGATTTTTTTGCTACCTCAGATTGAAACACCAAGAGATGTCCAAGAAAAGTTTGGCCGGACCGTTGTTGAGAAGTACTTATTGTGACACAAATGTGTCGGTGGGATCGATTATTTCTCATAGATATCATTCCGTTTGTTTTTTGGGGGGTTCATTGACTCCCTAACGGCCTCCTTATCCATCTTTTTACACAGCACGCGCTCTACACTTAGATGTTGGAATTGTCTCTTTGATAATAATTCTTACCGGGAATAGTAATCGAAATTTCAAATTGCTGGCACCTGATATTTTCAACTCCCTGCTCTCTTCATCTTTTATCTCAAAGTGGGATCCTTAGACGTCAGCAGGTATGTTAGATGGAGATATGCTTCCTCACTATCTTTATCCATTTTTTTTGGCTTCTGTTAACCATCCACATATGTATAAATAATTTAAAAAAAACATTGAGGTTGCAATAAATCAAATGATAGCATATATAGCTCAAATGATGAATAAACCAATTAATTTTCTATTAGTCTTATAAATATGCCTGGTAGAAGTTTTGCTAATATGCATTCTTAAGCATAACATAACCATAGTATAAAGAAAAATATACTTGCAATTGAACTTCACAATAGTAAGTTTATTTTAAAATTATGTTGATTCATTATCATAATGATTAAATGTTAGTTTTGGTATTGGTCTTATTTTATGACTTTAATAATTCTTTTCTTCTCCCTCCCTAAAAAAGCAAGCTATGTAAACTAGGAATAATGCAAACACAACCATCATCATATAAAGAAGAAAGAAAAGCTTTGTCGCTAGTGTTTTATGCGTCGATCTTAATGGCAAAAAGCATAAAATAACAACTTTTATTCAATATATATAAGGATGAAATATGCGCACCAATATATCCTTCAAAGTATTGTGGTTTCAGAATTTTTCAAAATAAAAAAATGACCCACAAGAAATATCATTGGTATATAACTCGTGCAATATGAATAAAGAATAGCAGATATATGAATCTAAGGAAAAATTTGAATAACCCACAACAAAAGGTGAAATTAATCCATACGGTGACCATCACATGAAAACATCCTAAAAGTAAAGTCAGGAAACAAAAAACAATATTTACCTCTTTGATTGCCCTCTGTTTGCTCCATCTGAATCGGCAAGCTCTCAAATTTCTTGTAATTGTGCTCTTGGGGATTTTGAGAAAAATATTTGATTACACGATATATACGATTTATGTTTTAAGGGTAAATCTTGTCTTTTTATTATATTACTAGGGTTAAAATTGATATTTCATTCATGATTGTAGGCCTATAATGAGTATTCATAGGGGGTCCCTATGAATAAAGATTACCAGAAGAGGTGTAATCTATTTTACCATTGCAATCAATATTACCATAAAAAAACCTAACCAAATAGGCGATTTATGGTAATGCAATAAAGATTACCATTATAGGTGTGCAATGCGATCTAACCAAACGGGCCCCTAATCTTCAAAGCATTGTTCTTTTGCTGCCGGTCGATATGCAAGTTTGCACTAGTCAAACTTCTTATCTTGCAATTAATTGGAGGGTTGGAGGCCACAGCCATAGTGTGTGTTTGGCCTACCGATGGTCATTGCAGTTCACATGATTGCACAGACTCTCATGTTTTTGCGGTGGAAAAAAAAATGCATGTTTGGACTGACGTTAGAGTCTATTGGGACTTTTACTCAATCATGTACTTTTCTATAAGCATCATATTTATTGCTTTCCATTCGATTGATGGCAACGTTTGAGTTTTTTTAAAAAAAAAACTGTCATTTTTTATCCTATATGATCTTAATTATAAGATCCAATTAATTTTTTTAGAGAGATTAAGAAAGCCAAAATAGTCAACTAGTTTTTATAATTAAGAATTTAAGACAGAAGGTAGTATAAATATTACACTATATTTACACGTAAATAAGACTCCTTTCGGTCTTAATTATAAGACCCAGTTGTTTTTTATTAGAAAGATTAAGGAAGTCAAAAGAGTCAACTAAGTCTTATAATTAAAACAGAAGGTAGTATAAAGATCATACTAT
>JBAGKO010000017.1:13482674-13493029 GCA_037177275.1 Acacia concinna | reverse complement strand
CTTATAAGTAACTTCTGTAATCTTTATTCTAAATACAAATTAAATTACTCAATCTTACTTTTACCCAATCTTACTTTTATTCAATCTTTTCTAAAAATACCTACTGTAATTTTTGATCCAAACGTACCCATAATCGATCCTAAGCAAAGCTGTTGCAGTTGTCGGGGCGGGGTGACGCTGGAGAGTAGCAAGCAGTCAAGCCTGGTAAGTCTAGGCGGGGGTGATAATTGAAAAGGTATATGAGATGGGTAATTCGGGAAAGGAGGAGATAGAATTGCAAATCTTAACTTTTTGTATGGAATTGATTTTGATGGAATTTGCACTTTTTGGCAACCATGTCCATTTCTCTCTACCAAACATGTTATATTATGGAATTGAATTCTGATTCCAATTCCATTCCTCCAATTCCACCATACCAAACAGGGCATATAAGATTTAAGTCTCTTCCCCAAGGAAACTTGTATCAAAAAAATTTAGAAGCAGGGATGTCATAGAAATCGCATGTGAACAATATAGAAATACTTTTACTGATCCCACAAACAATCACATCCTAAATGCCACGTAGAAATATAGCGTTACCATACTGTATAACCAACATGCATCACACAAGATGAAGGAAACAACAGGGTGCAGGAGGCATGACAAGCATACTCTCTTTAGTCAAAAGTTGATAACAGTTATCTAGAAAGTGCCTTAATGATATCAATAATCTTCTCCTTCCTCCTCATCATCTGCTGCCTCGGCACCAACTTCCTCGTAATCTTTCTCAAGAGCAGCGAGATCTTCACGGGCCTCTGAAAACTCTCCTTCTTCCATTCCTTCACCAACATACCAGTGTACAAAGGCCCTTTTGGCATACATGAGGTCAAATTTGTGGTCGATTCGGGAAAATACCTCTGCCACTGCAGTGTTGTTACTGATCATACAAACAGCCCGCTGCACCCGAGCAAGGTCACCACCTGGTACCACTGAAGGAGGCTGATAGTTGATGCCGCACTTGAAGCCAGTTGGACACCTATAGGGAACAGGACAAACATCATTGAGATTATATTCTTGCATGCCCAGAATGAGGATTAAGCAAAGGGGACAATATCACATGGTACAGACTGGACCATTCAAAAGAATCAAATTTAAGAAGATTCAGTTCACACATCCGCTCACTCAGCGTAAAATTATGTAAGTGAATGTCATTAACTCTTGTATTACAAAAAGAAAAAAAAACAGAGTCATCAACTTCTTGCATTAGTTTCAATCGGCAAAGCCCAAAACAATCGCTACTTCAGTAATCTAAATGCAAAATTTCTTACCAGTCAACAAACTGAACAGTCCGTTTTGTTTTTATGGTGGCAACTGCAGCATTTACATCCTTGGGAACAACATCCCCACGGTACATCAAGCAACAAGCCATGTATTTCCCGTGCCTAGGATCACACTTAGCCATCATGCTTGAGGGCTCAAATACTGCATTTGTGATCTCAGGCACTGACAGCTGCTCATGATACGCTTTTGCGGCTGAGATGACAGGGGCATATGAGGAAAGCATGAAATGAATGCGGGGATATGGCACAAGGTTAGTCTGGAACTCTGTAATATCCACATTTATTGCTCCATCAAACCTCAATGAAGTTGTCAAGGATGATATGATTTGAGATATCAGCCTATTCAAATTGGTATAAGTTGGCCTCTCAATATCTAGGGATCTCCGGCAGATGTCATAGATTGCTTCATTGTCCAAGAGCACAGCCACGTCAGTGTGCTCCAGGAGGGAATGAGTAGAAAGAACGCTATTGTATGGCTCCACAACAGCAGTTGAGACCTGAAATTGAAGGATAAATTAGCTAAAAGGTATACATGAGTAATGATCATTTTGCAGTAGCACATGTAACAGGCAAGTTCTGAGAGGTGAATTACTCAGAGAAGTACCTGGGGAGAAGGATAGATAGTGAAGCCCAGCTTCGACTTCTTTCCATAATCCACAGACAAGCGTTCCAATAGCAAGGACCCCAAACCAGACCCAGTGCCACCACCAACAGCATTAAACACCAAAAACCCTTGCAGCCCAGTGCAGTTATCTGCTAATTTTCTTATGCGATCAAGGCAGAGATCCACAATTTCTTTTCCAACTGCAGCACCATCCCACCACTTAATTAAGGTATAAACCAAATGGACTATTTTTCCATACATTTATTTTATTGTTCTAGAAGCAAATTCCCATACCAGTATAGTGTCCTCTAGCGAAATTATTAGCTGCATCCTCCTTTCCAGAGATGAGCTGTTCAGGATGAAAAAGTTGCCGGTAAGACCCTGTCCTAACCTCATCGATCACAGTTGGTTCAAGATCAACAAATACAGCTCTGGGAACATGCTTGCCTGAGCCAGTCTCGCTAAAGAAGGTGTTGAAAGCATCGTGTGCAACACCAACTGAAGTATCACTGCAATGGAGAATTTTCAGCATGGCAGAGAGTAGGGACTACTCAAGGAAATGTGACAATTTGAACTGAAGTGGCTTCACTAGAAATTTGTGAGCTTATGCTATATGCAATGTAACAGTCATCTATCGAAACGATACACAGCATGAAAAGCATAACCAGAAGCACGTAAATTTCATTGAATCACAACTCTTGTCACATACACAAGCATGATGGTAACTTGTTGAACTACTGAGTGTCCTGTCAATTGTTGGGTTGTAGGCATTTTACAGTTTAACCTGGTTGGACCGATTCCTTTTTCTTCAAGTTTCTAATCAGTTAATTAGCATATTTACGAGCATACCAGCCGCTAGCCTTAAACCCATCTAAAAGCATATACTTCTACTCGTGATATATTAGATTACAAGAAAATGTAAAACCATAAATATCCACAGAGCCATCATGCCCTCAATAAGCACCCTCGCATCTGTTTTTTTTTTTTTTTTCAGTTGATTCCGTTCCTAGCCCCTAACTTATCATCTCTTGTCACATTTGGTCATTACCGCTTCAATAACCTTCCCCCTCCAACTGCAGTAGTAAATTAACATATTCATAGTGAACCCATCTGTTATTTGACATAAATATGTAGAAGCCATGCCGAGAAAAATCAGAATGGACCCCCAGAGATGTTAAAGCGGGCGAAATCCATAGATCTAGTCCTCACACACGTTCCCTCTCTCCTCTTTCCTTCAATTAATACCGGCTATCTAAATGGTCCGGCCTTGTCAAATTCTCTCTCCCGTTTAAGTCTCGAACATGCAGTAAAATTCTCACGAACACGGAGGCATGGAATGCCCCGATTCGCGAGAAAAATCCATTAATCAAGAGCATCCACTCTCATGTATGCGGAGGAAAAAGGCAGGGAAGGAAAGGGAAAAGAAAAAATGAATATGGAGGGAGAGCAGTTACCTGGGCATCATGCCGTCAGGTTGGATGCCATGCTCGAGGCAGTAAAGCTCCCAGCATGAATTCCCAACCTGAATACCAGCCTGGCCTATGTGTATGCTTATGATCTCTCTCATCTTGGTCTGCCTGCGATCGTCTTCACCGGTCCAAAATCAACACTAGAATTCTCCTCTGGGTCTCACCAAGTCAGTGCGGAGAGGGGGTGTAACTGTTTGCGCAGATCGAGAATCGTGCGTCGCTAATCCCTATCTATTCGGCCTTCGACACACAGCACTACTTAGAGTTGAGATATTTTCGAAATGGAACCGTCTGATTCCATTTTTTTAAAACAAATACACGTATATTCCAGAAGTGTGGTAACAAGTGAGTGCTTTTAACAAACATGATTGTGAATGAATGCCAGGGCAAATTGGGGTTTTTGTAATTGTAATTTTAAAAAATAGCTGTCAATGCGGTGGGGTAAACAAATTTGTGATTAAGCGAGGCTGTAATAATGGGAGTAATTAAGAATGGCGAAAAAGAAAAGAAAGAGAGATGTAATTAAGGAAAATAATAAATAGTAAATGATAAAAGTAGAATGAAGTCCGAAGATTTAGTATGACTTATTTGAATTAGATAAGATCTTATGTATAAAGTAAGAAAAAAAAAATTTTTATATATTTATTTCATATTCCATAAATAAAATTTTATTATCTATAAATAAATTGGCCAGCCGCATTTGAAATGACAGGAAAAGCCCTTCGGGGGTTGGGGGGAAAGGGGCAATTGCGGGTAAAACAAAAGAAATGATGCCGTGGCCCCTGAGGGACCAGGGTGGCCATGTGCGTGAAGCAGGGACAGGTACAGGTACAGCCAGTGCATTGCGAATGCGAGCCCAACTTTTGGACTTTTCCACTCATTGTGGCTTTTTCTTTTTTACAATTTTTTTTACCCAATTCCGGCTCCAAAGGATCATCATCATCAATCTGTAAATAATTCAACCTCCTATCACCGGGAAAAAAAAAAATCAACCTCCGGTTGGTCATATTTTGTAATACTAGGGCTGAGATGACTAATGTAGTAAAAATGGATGGACAGCACAAATGAGGAAGCTTGAGAGCATCAAAAGAGATGAGGATATATGAATGAGAAATGACATATGATGAGGTTTGTGAATTGAAAATCCTTACGCCCTAATTATAAAAGCTTTTTAAAGAATTTTAAGAAAGTTAATTATATTGTCTTAAAATATTAAAATTTATCGTTTTTATTTAAATTATATTATTTGACTTATGAAATAATATATAATCTAATAAAACAGAATATATAATATAATTAAGTAATGTAATTAACTTTTTAAAGATTTTTTTAAAATTTTTTAAATGGTCTTTATAATTAAGATTTTAAGTAGCAATAAACATATATAGATAGATAGAATAGATCTACTGGAGTGAAGTACGTAAAGCAAAAAAAGAGAAAGAAGAGGGAAAATGAGAAGGAAGGGAGGCATAAGGGTGGGGCCGGCGGTGCTGGGGTTTGGCCCAACACATATCACATCCATAAGAGCTGGCATGAGCCATGAAGGCCACTATTATAATTATTGTTATTGTTAATTGTTAATAGCGGAGAGATATATATATATATATCTTATAAATGCCCCGACGTTGAAGGACCAAGGACCCAGGTCAGTCCCGAGTCACGTTTTCTATTATCTCGAAATGTGGACCGTAACTTGCTGGGCTCATCCCTCAATCCTCAGCAGTAAGGATCGGCCCGCCAAGTTAGCGTTGCCCTTGTGCCATCCGTACACACTGACACACACACACATTCTGCTGCAATCTGTATGATCACTTCACTTCAATAGGATCTGGATCGCCCAAGCCGCATTTTGCAATTAGCATGTAGACATCATTTTTATGCACGAATTGGGCGGGAGAGAGCGCGAAATTTAGGCTTGAAAGTAGGAGTAATAAAGCACGGATCCACATTATATTGGAATTGATCAGGCTCTCACAATATAAAGGTCCCTATAATTTATACTGAATAGGTTGGAACAAAATGTCAGCTGCAATGCAAATACACTTTAAAATTTGTATTTATAATAAAAAGGTATGAACGAACAGTCAGCAGTTGACAAAGAACGGGTGGGTAACATGTCTTAATCCGCCTTCTATTTCATAATATTGGCCTATTGGCCTACCCTCACAGTTAAACAAACAGTCTCAGGCCCGCAAGCTTCCTCCGCCCAGCCCAGTTATATAAAACCAATAAAGAAATGAACATTAATCCCCTTGGCATTTCAATGTGTTCAGTTATTTACATTCAATTAACTATGCCTAATTATCTACTCCTATTATATTCCATTGCAGTGGGAGGGCCGTGA
Source organism: Acacia concinna (assembly GCA_037177275.1). Lineage (NCBI taxonomy): Eukaryota > Viridiplantae > Streptophyta > Magnoliopsida > Fabales > Fabaceae > Acacia > Acacia concinna. The sequence continues at coordinate 13,487,293 of JBAGKO010000017.1, read as the reverse complement.
TTGCGACTATCTACCTCATCCAGCAGGCAATAATTATATTTCTCCCCCACGCCAGAAAAATCATCACTTATATGTCTAAATACGTCGTGTGTTCACCTCGAGAACTATATTATCCTCAAAATCGGTTATCTAATAATACATTTATCATCGAATCATATTTATTTATTTTTCCTTGATTTGAATATTTTATTATGATTTGTAGTTGATTATGATTAGTAATTATATTTAATTTAATGCCCATTTATAATAATTGCCAACTAATAGTTAATGCTTTTTAAATTTCAAATGAATATAATTGTATTACATGTAATTAAATTTGGCATGATTTAACACCCCTTTTAATCACATCACTTCTAAAATGTATCATTAATAGAATTCAGGTCTGTGTGCAATATATGGAGATTTAACACTAGTTATTCCATGAATGCCGTCATTTTGAACTTAATTTCCATAACTTGTCTTTGAATATTTTTAGAATAAAAAGGCGTGAATTTGTTAATTTATGTCTTTATAAATTAACAAGTTCATGTGAAGGGTTATACATGGAGTTACAACATAGAATGTCACTATGTTCGTGTTTCTAAAAGTTCTTATAGTCATGCATGAAAGGTTATAATTAAGTGTTTTAGTGAAATGTTGTATTGGTTATGTGAATGTGTAACTTTTCATAAAAAAAAATAATTTTAAATAACCATTAGTAATTTAAGTTGTGCTTATTCATGAATAAAGATACAAAAGTCATGTGTTTGGCAAAAAAATATATAATCCGTGAATATAACATATAGTTATGATTTTTAATTGAAGATGTAACCCTCATTCAAATGAGATAGTTTATTAACATTCAATTCATTAAACCTCATTTAGGGATTTAGAAACTCTTACAATTACAAAAAGAACTTGAATAACATATTGTTAAAACTTTCGAAAGGTATGGTTTCAAATAGGCATTTATAAACTAAAATATTTTTGGAATAAAATAATCTTATTGTTATGACAATTAAATATAAAGCGACATAAAAGGAGCTTGGTAGAGCCTATAAGGCTTACGCTGTATGCATCTTCCCCTGTTGCCTACTAGAACATTCACCTAAAAAATGTTAATATTAAGGGATGAGATACCGTGGTCTAAGTAACTAGAGCTAGGAATTTGGGCCGGCCCATTTAAGCCCGAGTTCAAAAAATGTATTAAATTTTGAGGCCTGACCTGTTTAGTAATAGGGACCAAGTTAACAAAAGGAAAAAGACACAATTAAGAGAAGAGAAAGTCCATAGCGTACATACATTTTTAATAGGGATTAAAATATATAAAAAGGCAAAAGATGACAATCACACTATTGTAGAGTGAAAGCAATTAGGCCCAAAAGCAATAAATTCCAAGAGTTGTAGGTCAATCTTTCCAAAAAAATAAGGCTCTGGAAGAAGAAAAGTGAAAATGAAACTAAGAATGAGAAAGTTGCAGAGGAGAGTGCAAAAACAGAGGAGAGGGGAAAATATTCATGGGAAGGTGAAAAGTAAAAAGGAGATAAGTGTAAAAAGTGTGTGCGGGGAGTGAGAGAAAAGAGGAAAGGTGAATAAAATAGTTTTTTTAAAATTTTATTCACCTACGTGAGCGCCACAATAAGTATATTTTTTTAAAAAAAAATTTACCTATATGAGCGCCACAATAGGTACATATTTTTTTTAATTTTTTTAACTTATTGTGGCACTCACGTCTGCTGGGGGCTACAGTAGTCCCTAGTTGGGTCATTTACTGTGGCGCTCAACTCAATTGACAAGTTAAGGACTGTTTCCCTCAGCTCATGTTTTAAGGAGGGGGACTCATCAGTTCTCCTCTCAGCTCACGAGTGAGACACCCTGTGAGCTGAAAGAACTAATGAGTTGAGAAAAAAATTAATTTTTTTAAAAAAATATTTAAAAATTAAAAAACTTATTATTTTAATTAATAATTCAACTAATATTTTTATTTACCCTGCAAAAAATATTAATTTTATAAAAAACTTAAAGGAGAATCCTCTTAAAAGACAACTAAATTACCTAAATTATAATTTGGGACAATAAATTTAACAAATTATAAATAAGGTTATGTGAGAAAATTAGAAATTTTAAAATCTGACAAAATGTACACAATGACCCTGTGTAAAAGGGAAGAAAATAGAACTAATTTATCTGCATTTAAAGTAACTAATGCCTCTGTTAACAATTCCGCCATAGGACAAACATAATTGATATTTTCACCAATTCCACGATTGATTAGGGTTATCTAGTTCCGATTTTAATGCAATTCTTTGTCTTTTTTTCAATTTAGAGGAAACATAGGGTTCTAAGCTAAGTCCTAACCCCCTAATGAGATCTAACAATATTTGATATACACTATTGTTTTTTTTAAAAATACCCTATTTTTTTAAAAAAAGAAAGAAAGAAAAAAAATTACCCTATTGTGGCACTCTTTCAAAAGAGCGCCACAGGAAACTTTTTAAAAGGTAAAAAATTATTTAAAATTATTTGATATATTCCCTTTTGCTTCTCCGTCTTCAAGATTCAGTTCCATTATTTAGCAATGGGCACTGCACAAGATTCAATTCCCTTAGGTTAAATGCTGTGTTAAATTAATCCAAGTGTCAAAGTCTTATTTGTTATTTGGACCTAATGGACCTAAAAAACTTGACCTAAGTTTATTCTATTTTTAATTAAAATAATACTTTTTTTAAATTTTTAAATATTATTTTAAAAAAAATTTAAAAAAACTTTCATTTGGCGCTCTTGTGAAAGAGTGTCACAATAGTGTTTTTTTTTCTTTTAGGTTTTTTTAATTAAAATAATACTTTTAAAAAAGTTTCCTATGGCACTCTTTCACATTTTTTTCTTTTTTAAAAAACAATGGGGTATTTTTGATATCCTGTGGCACTTTTTTGAAAGAATGCCACTACAAGATCACTCACATTCGTGGCACTCTTTCAAAAGAGTGCCACAATAGCTTTATTAAAAATAAAATCCAACTTCCTATGGTGTTTATCTTAAGAAGTGCTACAATAGGTGAATCACTTTTGACTATTCTTGTAGTAGTATCACTTGTGGCTACGGCCAAGAGTTTTTGCCTGCCTTTTTTGCCGTAGCCAAGAAGTTTCTATCTCATGCAGTTAAGGAATTCTTTGCTTCTTCTTCGCTTTTGATCTTTTATTGCATTGCTAGTTCCATGGATTTGTGCTTTAAAAGGGCTAAACACGTGGCTCAAATGATAACCTATCAACAAAAGAAAGTTTATAAAAGCCACAAGTTATGAGATATGGCAAAATTTTAATCTTTTATCCCAAAGATCAGCTAGACACATTTTCTTTACATATGTACCTTTAAGTTCTTTGCATATGTACCTTTAAGTATGTATATATGAATTTACCAAAAAGGTATAAGAAATTAAAGGTAAATTTACTAAAATTCCATGGATTTCATGAGGTTAACAGATATCATGTGGATATGCAAAAGATCTCTAAACTCTATATATTAATGACTCTTCCCATTGGTTGTGACTTTGATGCCTATTATTTGCTATTTATGATCATTTGATTAGGAACTAGAAATGAGCATGTTTCTTGAGTCATGATGCTAGTTGTGTCCTTAAACCAAGGAAAATCATTGATATCTTACGGTTCCAATAAATTTAATAGGCACTGCATAGATAATTGCTAGTTGTGTGATTTGTAGAGTAATAGCTTGTTAGCTGTGAGTTAATTTGCCTAAGGACTCAAGGTAACAAATGGCTCTCATCTAATTAAGGCAAGATCCCATTCAATCTCAAAGGAATCATGTCTCTGCATTGTATTTATGCTCATTATATTGATATTCTTCTCAATTACTCATTGATTTTGTTGTCTTGAAGTATAATAGATTGATTAGACTCAGAAATAAATATTTAAAATCATCATGAACTCATATGCACTCTTAGTCATTTAGGTAATTAGGTATAAAACGAACCTTGAAAATCACTGTGTGTCATTTAACATATGATTTAATTACCCTATGTTATATAGCAAATGTTACGACTATTATACTACTTCGAATCTTTAACAAAAAAATCCACTTTAATGAAATAAATGAACTATAAAGGGATCCTATATTGGGTTGGAGGTAGTAAAATATTTCTATTCAATTTTATCATGTCATTAAAAATATTTAGATAAAATCTCATATAAAGACAACTAAATTACTCAAATTCTAATTCGGGTCACTAAACTAGTAATTTTTAAAAATAATATTATAAAATTTTCAATAAAAATTAATAATAAATTATTTTGACATAACTTACTCAGGAATTAATTGATAGAGCAAATAATAAGGTCATGTTTTAAATTTTTCTGTTTTATAACTATGGGATATGGAGGTAATTTGACCCATAATTTAAATCCCTAATTATGACAAATAACTTGATTTATAATTTGTTAAAAATTTATACTTAAAAATAATGAAAAATATATTTTTTATTCTATTATAGTTAATAGGATGAACCCCTTCCCAAAACAAAGGAAGAATCGTAAATAGAGATGTACTGAGCAATTTAGTGGTTGAAGACAATTTTATTTTTTGGGTTAAAAAATTTGTGTGCATTTTAAGGCTAGTGATGAATA
>JBAGKO010000017.1:13432502-13455598 GCA_037177275.1 Acacia concinna | reverse complement strand
TAAGAAAGTTAATTACATTATTTAATCATATCATATATTGTGTTTTATTACATTATATATTAGTTCATAAGTTAAAAACATAATTTGAAGAAAATCGAAAAATTTTAATATTTTAAAGTAATGTAATTTGCTTTCTTAAGATTTTCTTATGATTATCTAAAAGGCTCTTATAATTAAGACCGAAAGGAGTGAGACCGGGGTTGAAGGGTACACTTAAATCACTGCAGCCTCACATACTCCATATTAATATTATGTGTGTGTATAACCTTTCAATAAATGAGAAGAACTTATCTTAAGGCATTATTATAGTTAAATAAGGTTATTTTCTGAAATATCATTATATATATATTGTTAATATTTAATCTATTTATTATCTTTTTTTTAATTTATGCAAATAACTCCATAATAACTTTGATATTATTATATTTAAGAATAGAGGGTGTTTGATTTTTCCATCAATATTTACTCCTTTCTAATTGAGATTTTAGAATTCATTTAGGGGCAGTGTTCTTGGTCAGCCTGAAGATTTTAGAGGCAGCCTGAAGATTTTAGAGGGTAGGTGAGCCATATATATTGCTGCCACAGAACGGCTTTATATGTTGTAGTATAATCACAATTTTTTTTTTCGGAAAACTTTTATTTTAATACCTTCCAAAATTATAAAACTCAAAAAAGTCTACTAATATTTTAAAAAGATACTAAATTACTATAAATCAAATTGAGTTTTTTAAAGTTGTTGATGTGAACAATGGAATGATTCACAAGACTTGTAATGGGGTTCATAAGTCTCATGCTGATCACTATTTCTCTCTACCTTCTTTGTCACTGTTAATCTGATATTGACACTAACACTGATTGATACAGAGTAACATAAAAGATATGGATTTCTGCCATTGATGTAACAGTAGCGAGATTCACAAGTTTCGTAATAGAATTTTAAAATCTGTGCTAATCACTGTTCACATCAGTCAATTTAAAAAATTCAATTTGATCCATGATACTTTAATGTCTTTTTAAAATATTAATATATTTTTTTAAATTTTGTAATTTTTAAAGGTATTTAATTGAAATTTTTCAGTTTTTTTTTTTTTTTGGGTGAAATGGAGTAAAATCACATTTTTGTAAGTGTGTGAACTACGTGGCTCGCTGGAAACCTCTGGCTGTTGAATTAAGCTCTCAAGGGAATCCCGTGTTTTGTCTGCGGTACTGCGCTCCAGACTCGAGTCAGCAGAGGAACTCGCTTCCTAAGCAATACCATTGTTTTTGGCTTACCAGTTCACACGCTCACTAAGTCACTATTATCCAACTATGGCGCGCACAGCTCTCCAGGCAACGCCCCTTTCACTGATTGTTTTCCCTCGCTCCTCGTTTCAGAGAAACGAGAGCACCGCTTCGTCACTCTGCATTAACCTTAAAAACCGTTCACCCAAATTATTAACTCAACGTTTACTTATGACATTTAAACCCTTCAAGTCAATTGGGATTGTTGCATTTTCTGGTCTCCATGGTCAAATCCAGCAGAAGGCCGTTCCCGCCCCCGAAATACCGTTGGACTTTGAAGACGCAGAGTTCGAGGTTCAAACCCGGTAGTTGTTTTAACCAGGCTTCAATGGATTCACCCTAGTTTTTGCTTCTCATGGGTTTCCATTTTGGTTTACAAGTAACTTTCGGCTTAGAAAACCAGGGCTTTTTCCTTTTGTTGCCTCAAAGAAAGGTAGATTTCATTTTTCAAATTTATTTGAGTTGCGAAGAAGCTTTGCTCATCAAAATGATGAGCACCAAATGGGTTCCCGAGTATTGTAGCCATGTTGTTTAAAGTTTAGCCTTTTTATCCCTATTCTGTTTCTGTTCAAATCTATAGCAGCCTAGTAGAAAAAATTAGAGGACAAAACTTTTAAAATTAGAATTTTTTTTTTTTTACCTTCAAAACTAATATTCATTTTCCCTCATTTTTCCTCACTTTTATTCCCATCCTAACATAGCACGAGTCTTTTTTTTCTGTCTCATTTTTTTTTTTTTATAAAACACGTCTTTGTTACAAGGCCAATGGAATAGGTGTGTGCTTCCTGCTTTAAGATTTTTTAATTATGATATTTTAATACTTAGTTGTTTTTATCCATTTCGCGCTCTTGCTTGTTTTGTACCGGTGACTGCAGTTTGATTACTTTGTTTTACTCAATATGCTCCTATGCTTGATTTTTCTGGTTTGAAGCATTTGGAACTGGAGGGGTTACTCTGTTCGCTATCAATATTCTGGAAACAATGGCCCCGCATTGGTTCTTGTGCATGGTTTTGGAGCAAACAGGTCCACATTGCTCATACTTTGCTTCTCATTAGCAGACAACTAAATGCTATAGGTATTAATGTAAGAAGCTAGATTATTCGTATGCAATTTCAAGTTTTCATTTTAATGGAGGTGAATTATCAAAGTGGGCTATGAAGTTTATGGAAGTAACAAATGAGGCTATCAATCAATCTACTACGCAATGAAAAGTTTATGGAAGTTAGATATAAGGCGCAGAATTAGATAGGAACGTTTATCTTTCCTAGTTTCAGTCTAGACTTAATTTCTCCAAGTAAAGTCCACCATCTTTGGTTGGAAACTCTAAGTAGCTTCCCTTTTCACTTGCTTTTTGTGTCATGGTCCATGACATAGATATCAGCTAATGCTTACAGTGAAATATGAAATGGTAAGATCTCTGGTTTTTTAGCTTTGTCAGTTTGTAACTATGACAGAGAACCAAGTTAGTCAACGTGATCAATTGTTCATAGATACAACTGTTTTTAGTTTGTCATAGGAAACAAAAAATGTTTTTAGCAATTTCTGCTAGATAAAGTCACATATGTTGAGTTAATATCTAGTACACTTTTTCTACAGAATAGTAAATAGCTCACAACTTCACATAGTTCTTCTGTAGTACAAGCATCTTTCCATCATAAAACTAAACATACTTATGAACTATGTACATTATAATATTCTCCTTAATTCTCCGTGGGTGTAAGGACTGCACTCCAGCCAAACGCAACCAAGCTCCAGAAAAAGGAGCACAGCACTAAAGCCACCTTTTTGTCCTTTCTTTTCCCATGTCCTCTATGAAGAATAGAGAAATAACTTGCCATCAAGTTTACTAGAGTTTTTTTGTTACATTCATGTATACATGCTCTGACATTTTAATGAGAATACACATCACATATAGCCTGTATGTAAGTTTTGCTGTTTGGTCCTTTTGGTTCCATGCTTATGTTGTTCCTTGGAGTAACTGAGAATATACATCGTTGCAGTGACCACTGGAGGAAAAATATTCCAGTTCTTGCAAAATCCCACCAGGTTTACGCTATTGATCTTATTGGTTATGGTTATTCAGATAAACCAAATCCTCGCCAAATTAGAGATGACTCATTTTATACTTTTGAGACATGGGCTGCCCAATTAAATGAGTTTTGTGTTGATGTTGTTAAGGATGAAGCATTCTTTGTATGCAATTCCATTGGAGGTGAATACTTTTGAAACTTTGGTTTATTTTTCATGATGTATCCCAACAGGATTTGACAAATACTCTGTTTTGTCTATTCTTTGTTGCAATTATTCAATTTACTTCTGTTTGAACCTGCCACTTGAAAATGATATAATATTATCTATAGTTATGATTGATTAATCTTCTATACAAACCTTAAATAAAAAGAATCCACTGATTGATGTGTTTATTACCATGTTATTTACTCAACTATATATCTCTTCAATATGCATTTAGCTCCATCAATTTCATGTGAATGGAAGTGCATCAATCTTCCCTTGGAAGTGCAATATGCTAGAGGGAATCATTTAAATGAGACTCTGTAGAAATTGGTTTTAATTGATGTCCTCAAGTTTGCCAGAACATCCTTCAAGATCTCAGTCAAGTCCAGCTAAATCAAGCCAAACATTTTGAAATAAACCAGAACTTCACTAAGGAGGAATTAGATTAAACACTATTCAGTATACTTTTGAAATAAACATTTTGAAGTACTCATTGCTGATGTCCTTGCTAAGAATCTTAGAAGAAAATCTTTCCCCTTCAATGTCTACAAGCTGGGTGTGAGATTCTTTGCTCCATCTTGAGGACGAGCCTTGTTGATTATATGTAAAAGAAGAATATTGACTGTTGGGCACTTGAACATAGAGAGACTATGAGTTGATTGACGGAATATTCTGATGTGCAATCAATTGTCTTTTCCTTCCCAAGCTTGTTGTAAAGCAGCTATCTTTCTGTATTACACAAGTCATACACAATACTTGGGATTTTAATTTTGAATTTATCATTACAGATTTGTTTCTTGTTTTTCTGCAGGTCTGGTTGGTCTTCAGGCAGCAGCAATGGAACCACAGATCTGCAGGGGCATTATCCTTCTTAATATATCTCTGCGTATGCTTCATATTAAGAAGCAGCCTTGGTATGGAAGGCCTTTCATTAGAACATTCCAGAGATTGCTTAGGTACAAATGAAATGCGAGATTCTTCATGTTGACTTTCAGGCACAAATTTTCCAGTGGGATTTTACTATTTCCTTCCTGACATTATAGGGATACTGCTGTTGGCAAGTTGTTTTTCAATGCAGTTGCAACTAAAGAATCTGTGAGAAACATTCTTTGCCAGGTATTACCCTGCCATTATTGAATGATTACATCTGAATGCTCTCTCCATTGTAATGATGATTGTTGCCTTCAATTTTTTTCTAGTGCTACCATGATACCTCCAAGGTGACAGATGAACTTGTGCAAATCATCCTTAATCCAGGGCTGCAACCTGGAGCAGCAGAAGTATTTCTTGAGTTTATTTGTTATTCAGGTGGCCCTCTTCCTGAGGAACTACTACCCCAAGTGAAAGTAAGCCCCCTCTTCTGGTCCAGTAATACACAATTTTTTTAAAAAAACAAATCCTTGACATGTGTTTTGTGGGAAATCAAACAAGTGAGTACAAGTTAGAAAGCTAAAAGAAGATTTTTTTAAAGTTTTCTTTGGTTTTTTTTTTTTCCCAGTGCCCAGTTTTGATAGGATGGGGTGACAAGGATCCCTGGGAATCAATTGAGATTGGAAGAAACTTTCAGGATTTTGATTCTGTAGAAGACTTTATTGTCCTTCCAAATATTGGCCACTGTCCCCAGGTTCTCTCTCTCTCTCTCTCTGTGTTACAAGGGTGTCATGTTCATTCACTTTCTATTTGTCTGTCTGAAGAGATATGATTTTGTTTCTTCATTAGACTCATGATCTTTCTTCTCCATGGTTTTTTTAAATGCTTGTATGGTACCACCCGCTTTTTTTCCTTCTTCTTCTTCTTGCTTGCTTGAAAATCACGCCCTTCAAATTCTCAATGCTCTTACCATCATCTGTTAGGTTTAATGAACATTGAGACTTGGTACTTTCAGACGGTTGTTATATACTCCTTCCAGTCCTAATTATAAGATCCAATTGATTTTTTTTAGAGAAGTTAAAGAAGCAAAATAAGTTATTTTATCATATTATATGTTGTATTTTATTATATTATATATTAGTTCATAGGTCAAATAAAATAGTTTGAAGAAAAACAATACATATTAATGCTTTAAAATAATGTAATTAGCTTTTTTAGGATTCGTTAAAAAAGTCAACTGAGTCTTATAATTAGAACAAGAGGGAGCATATGCTATGGGTGAAACACGGCCTCAATTTGTGAAAGAGTTCCTTTACATCTATCAGAGGCTTGTGCCCTTCCCTTTCCAAGTTCTAATTCTATAGCCCTAAATTCCATAACTATAACGTTCTGCTAGTACGGATTAAAGTGTCAAAATTTTGTACGACTTGGAAAAAGAATCCCTTAACTCATTATATAAAAATGACATATGCAATATCTATAATATTGCTATCATTATTACTTTACAGTAATTATCCTTTCTCAGTGCTTCATGCATTTAGTGTACAATGCCAAGATCCTTTTTTAAAAAAGTTCTATTTTGTTTATAGTCCATTCCAATTGTACCAAACAGCCTGTTAGTTCTAACACCTGGAAAATCTCCCGCTCTTCCATTTTCTCATTGTATAAGTTCTCTCTATCGCTTAGTTTTTACGACTTGATTTTGTTTTGGGTTATGATGTCATTGATTATGAAATGATTGCATGAAGGACGAAGCACCTCATCTTGTGAACCCACTTGTCGAGTCCTTTGTGGCAAAGCATGCTCAATCCTCACCTATTACCTCCTCAACAGTTAGTTGATTGGACTTGGCTGTTAGTCAGCTGATGCTGCTTAATGCACTGGAGTAGTGTATGCTCCTCAAATTGAAATTGAAGCCGTCAAGAATGTGTTTCATTTTTATTCTCGCGTGTGTTGAAGTTATCAGCCCCACCACTAATGTTTGGTTCATCAGTTTCTTGCTACATATTTACATGTAAATAATGCTTTATCCGTTTGGGAATCGCATATGCCGCTTCTTCGACCTCATGTTGTTTCAGTTGAAGTTACTGTTCATTTCTGAACTCTGATACCATGATTGGCTAAAAATGCAGTCGCACATGATGATACTGAAGCTTTTTGACAATCTGTTTATGATGCCCAACACTGTTTAATTCGCTTCTTTCTTTATTGTAATCATCAAAGAAGTTGATTGGGAAAGTTAGGTTAGGGATATGTGGGTTTGTGCCAAATGATGGTCGGTGCATCTCCTGTTGGTACAAGGGTTCTCAACAGCTTTGGCTTACGCCATGCATAATGTGATCCCAGCTTTCTTGGAACTTTGACATACCTTCATATTTGTCCTGTTCTTTTGATCCCCGGTGCCTCCTTGTAATCAAGAAAGAAAAAAGAGGGGGGGGGGGGGGGAGGAAATAAAATTAGAGTGGCTTATGTTGGAAGGAGATGAATGAAAATAGGGATTGAGTCATTAGGATTATTGCATAAGGCAACATCTTCAGTAACCCAGAAATACTGAGTTGATAAGTGGTGGGACTGCTGGTCATCATAGTTTTTAAATCACGCTAGATCTCCCTAAGGCCATCATCAATGACTCAAAACGGTATTCCTCTCACGCTTAGTGCTTATAAAATGGCCAATAGGCTCTTTTTAGGAGTGAAAAACCACTATGTAATTAAAAGAAAGTGCTTCTATGATGGATTCTTTGATCAATAACTTAAAGTGAGAGAAGAGATATAAACACAAAATGGCATGTCTTCTAATAGTTGAATCTCATGGAAGCCGAAGCCAAGACCATTCTATATTCATCTATTTTACTCACTGAGTGATTCATATATGTTCAAGGGAATCCCCTGTTGCAATTGATGTCAGCTCTTGTGTTCACAAAGCTTCTAGCTCCATATATAGCTAGTTGGCGGATGACTCCAACTTCACCTCCAAATTATAAAGGAAAAAATGAAAACGATCATTCTTTATTTATGTTGATATTAATGCCCGAGAACTTAAAGAAGCGTTTTCTTGTCACGGATTTCTCATTATTTGTTGCAATGAAAATTTTTCTGTAAATTCTCTTCCACTTAATCAAAATCCTTGCTTTTTCTCACAATGATGTCGCTCGATTATGAATCTAATTCACCCATGGTTTAATGTCAAAATTCATCAAGACTAGACGAACACGTAAGGAGAAGCGTGTGTTCATAGTATTCCAAAAAACTATTTGTGTGTGTGTGTAGACCCTTCAATAACAATTTTACAATGAGGGGAATAATTCGAGTCGCTGCCTGTACACAATGGGAGAGTAGAAAGAACAACCAGTTGGGCAATGGAGCCATATCAGTGTACGAATACGTTAATGCAGTTCCTTAGCTTTATTCTTTGAAGAATAAAATTAAATATGCTAAAATCAGCCTCTTCCCGTAATTATTGTACGTGAAAGCCAATCATGAATTATATATGCATGTGCCATGCTATGTCAAATTCTTGTGTAGCTCGCAGAATAATACTAGCGTCATGAAAACCAAAAGTAATGAGAGAAATGGAGGAGGAAATATATGTAGCTGGATCTGACTTTTCTCCTTTTCTTTTTCCTTTCAGTCCGCTGCCTATCCTGTTCCCTTTTATGACTGTTGGATCAAAATCTAATGGTGCAAATTTAATATTTTATAACAGTATTATTACAAGAGAGAGAAGGAAATAGAGAAAAAGATGAGAAGAAAATATCAAATATGAACCATTAGATTTTGATTCAACCGTCATAAATGAGAAAAAGGATAGGCAACGGACGTAAAAGAAAAGGAGAGAAGTCAAATCCATATGTAGAGAGAGAAGGGGGTAAAATGAAGAGTGTGTGCGTCTTCTATTTGGAAACAAAACCACACAGATATATTCATTGATATGATGCTGCCCTCCAATCCATCTCGCCACTCACTAGCTTCCTCTGATTTGGATTCGGCTTCTCTCCCTGGCAACTCCCTTCCCTAGCGCCTCCCTAGCACCCAAACGACGTTGTTTTGCATCCAAGCAAAATAGTGCATTTGCTCATCACCCAAACAATGAACACACGCCAAAGAGCCCAAGTTTCAAGCAACGTGGGAAAACAACCTCATCCTTTGGTTGGTGATTGCAACACAGGAAAATGGCAAAAATAGAGGTGGGAATGCTATTTGACGTAAGGATTTTTCATATATATGGAGTCATGGTTATGAGCACTTAACGCATGTTCCAACGGCAATGGATCGGAGTAGCCAACAGAAGCAAGTTGCTAAGTGCTGAAGCAAATGGGTTGTAGCAGTGTTGATGAAGGAAGAGAAGTGTAAAAATGAGGGACCTAGGTCAGAAGTAGGAGAAGACAACTATTGCTAAGTTGCTGAGGGTTCAGCTCCAGGCTTCCACTCTCAGGCTTAGCTTGATTTGTTATCACTTTCAATTTTTTTTGGAAAGAAATTGAATCTAGAATTCAGCTCCATGCTTCCACTCTCAAGCTTAGCTTGATTTTCTATCACTTTTAGAATTTTGTGGAAAGAAATTGAATATGGAATTCAGCTCCAGGCCTCCACTCTTAGGCTCAGATTGATTTATTGTCATTACCGGAATCTTTTGGAAAGAAATTGAATATGGAATGAGGATGAAGTTGAGTATATAAGTGTAATAAAATGCAAAGAATTGAAATTATTATAAAAGCAAAAATTTGTACCACCCAATGTGTATGTCTATTAATTTGCTGGCTAGAATAAATGTATCTTAGATTGGAAATAAATTTATTAGTCTTGAAACTAAACCATCCAATTGTTTTGGGGGGAAAAATTTGATTGTAAATGATAGATTGTGTTTGAAATTCTAATTCAAATTTGATTTAATATTAGTAGATTATCAACATGATAGATCTAATTTAAATCCAGCAAAATGTTTTTATTGTTTTGGCTATTTATTTATCAATTTACATTAGGCATATATTTTTTTTGATTTTTTAGGGGCTTTCACCATGGATATAAATTTGACTCCTAAACTTAATCTTGAATTTGATAATATTGAAGAATCATGGGAATTTTGGAAGGCATATGATAGAAAAGCTGGCTTTAGTGTTCGAAGGCAAGAGGGCAACAAGAGTAGAAGGAACAAGTCATCTTTTACATATTACATATATGTGTGTAATAAAGAAGGAGTGAGAAAATTATATAAATGAGATATGCAAACAAGGAAGATCAAAGATGAGATAAGAATATGTTGTGAAGCTAGAATGAAACTTAAGCAAGTATATGGAAAATTCAAAGTAACTAATGCCTTTCTAGATCATAATCATTCTCTTCAGCCTCCTAAGATTGTTCACCTTATTGCATTGCATCAACATATAATGCTAGATCAATGATATGAATTAGAAAACGCTAAAAAAGTTGGGATTAATCAAAACGCAACTTTCAATTTGTAGAGCCAGTATGCAGGCGATAGTGACAACTTGGGATATACAAGAGTTTATGCAAAAATTATCTTCATTCAAGAAGGAAACGAGCCATGAAAGGTGGTGAAGCTGGATATATATTTTGTTACTTTGGGCAACAAATGGTAGAAAATCCATCTTTTTTCCATTCCCACCAAATAGACTCAAATGAGTGGTAGAAAATCCATTTTTTTTCATGCCCACCAAATGGACTCAAATGAGCAAGGGACGAATGTGTTTTGGGCTGATGCAAGCACGTTGGTCAACTATGCTTGCTTTGGAGAAGTCATTTTGCTTGACACAACTTATTGTACAAATAATAACCATAGACCTCTTGCAATTTTCTCTGGCTTCAATCATTACAAAGGAGAGTGATATTTGGAGTGGCTTTGTTATATGATGAGATTGTTGAAATTTTCAAATGGCTATTTGAAACATTCTTGTGTGCACACAAAAATGTAAAGCCGTTAACCGTTTTCATTGACCAAGATGTTGCTATGGCACATGGATTAAAAGAAGTGAAGACAGATGTAAAGCACGCCTTATACACATGACATATTTCAAGGAATGCAATTAAGCATTTTCCAAACTCAATGTTATTGAATTCAACCACTGTATGTATGATTATTGGGATGAAATAGAGTTTGAAGATTATCAAAACAACATGTCACATAAAAATCACGGTTGATTTGCATGTATCAAATTAAAGAGAAATTGACATCATGTTATTTGAAGAATTCAAGGTCACTTGGCATGAGAAGTGCACAAATTAGTGAAATGTGAATGCATCGGTCAAAAGTTGTATGATGTTAAATTAGATGTCAATTGATTCTTTGAACAATTTGAACAAGTTCTTGAACACAACTGCTATAATTAGTTGAAAAGTGATTTTGAGGCACTTGACAAGTTGTCAAGGCTAATATTGGAGAGTTCATATATGCTTCGTCAACTTTCTGTATACTCGACCTATTTTTAACATGTTCTAACATGAATAGGATCTTCATGATGCTACATGTATGAAAGAGAGAAAAAAGAAGAAGAAAAATGAAGATGAGGAGGATAGTATCACCATATATGATTATGTTATCACAATGAATGATAAGAACATGGAGTATAGGTTGACATTTGATCCTTCAAAAGAAACAATTACTTGTAGTTGCAAGAAGTTTGAGTGAGTTGGCATATTATGTTGTCATGCATTGCGATTATTGAATGAACGTGATGTCAAATTACTCCATTGGAAATATATTGTGAAGAGGTAAACAAGAGAAGCACGATGTGGTGTAGTCTATGATATCAAGGAAAATCATATTGAAATTGATCCTAAACTACAAAGATCACATCGGTATAGACAATTGTGCCCATTGCTTGTGAAATTATGAAGCGATGCATCAGAAAGCCCAAAAACATTCTCTCTTATCCATAAGGTCATGTTGGAACTTAGTAAGAAAGTAATTGAGCTTCATATAAATCACTTACGAGATGAAAATCACAGTGATGGTGGTGGTACGGGGAATCGTGATGGTGGAACTGGTGGTGAAAAAATTATTGGGTTTAAAAAGATATCTGGGAGAAAGATAAGTAAAAGGATAAAGAGCAGCGTCTAAAAAAGGGATAACTAAACCTTCTAAAAGACATTCTCAAACTTCATAGTCAGTGAAATCTTTACAGGTATAGTTATGATCGATTTAGTTATTTTTCAAAGATACTTATTAGTTGTTAATCGTTTCTTTTTAAATGTTTTAGGGACATCATAATGAAGTTAACAAATGTAGCCTATCAACTGAAATACATAATGATAATAGTGTGTTGGATAACTTTCAAAGTCTACCCTGCCATATTACTTTTACAAATTTGTTGATGGTATATTATGTTGTTTAATACCATAATCATATAGTTTATTTCTATTGGACATTTATATTGATACATTATTTTTATTTCTTAATAGTAGGCTCCTCTTGATCACAATATCACATTGCTTGAAGCGTTGGATTTTAGCCAAACATATAACACAAGTATAAAGAATAATGCTAAAGGAAAAAAACAATTAAGTTACTTTTATTGAAATATGAATTTTTGTACATGGCATAGTTTCATCTTAAATCAATTTCAATTTACATGATTTTCATTGTGCATAGATTAACATTATGCTACATTTACAGGTTTAATGATTGACTTTGATTCTCTAACATGAAGTCTTCATTTCAACTTATTTTGTCCATCCCTTTTGTACAGTTGATATTTGCTTTTAGGTTGCTCACTTTTTTGTCAAGCAAACTCATTATTTTTCTCTTCAAGCATATTCATGTCTTT
This sequence comes from Acacia concinna, assembly GCA_037177275.1. Lineage (NCBI taxonomy): Eukaryota > Viridiplantae > Streptophyta > Magnoliopsida > Fabales > Fabaceae > Acacia > Acacia concinna. The sequence continues at coordinate 13,443,428 of JBAGKO010000017.1, read as the reverse complement.
TCAATTGATGTGATATGCTCTTTTGTCAACTGATATGCTAGAAAGTCAAGTGAAAAAACATGTTACATTATCATCTTATAGATGTATAGCAACATATGGATATATTAGAACAATCCAATAGCAACAATCATTTATGTGGGTCATGGAATGCCTCTTATAAAATGTAATCTTGTAATAATGACAATCCAATTGATAAGAGACACCATCTAATAGTTTGCTGGCCATGAAAGTGCATAATACACCAATAGGAGCGATAATAAGGAACAATGTCAGAAATATATATTTACATCACGTCTAAATATTAGTCTTCCCAAATGCTACATGAATTAAAATGAATAGAGACAAACTAATACAACACTTATCTTACAACCATATTTTATGTACCAAATGAGGATGAAATCTTTACATTTGTCATATCTTTTGCCAAGAGACAAGATGCCAATGGTGAAACCAGAGATTAAAACACGAATTTAAAAGACATACATCATCCAGCAAAACACAAGCATATGATCAGAGGGTCAACTGTAATTTAAAGCAAGAGATTTATCATATGTTATTTGACCAAGTCTAGATAACATAGCTAATATGGGCCTCAAATAGACAAGCATGACAGGTACATAAATCGACTTGAAATCAAATGGAAAGTCAAATTGGCGGCCTTCTAAGATTATGATGATCTCTCAAACTCAATTTACATGCAAAATAATGAGATACCATCCTTATTAGTTTGTCAATGAGTAACAAATCAATCTATTAGTTAGTAGTTAGAAAATTACCATAAAAATAATTATCAAGTGGGCATGAGAAACAATTGGAAGGGATATTATGACATCAAAAGTTTAAAGCTCAAAATGATATGATTTCGGATGGAGTACATTTGTATTACCTTACCAAAATAAAAAAGTTGTGTAAATAGTTCAAAAGGCACATATTATATCCCGTTTATCTTCGTCCATAATTTCAGGGGTTTGAGGTTTGTTGAAAGAACAAAAGTCGAGAGGAAGATCAGATATATAGCATGAATTGAACTTAGAAACAAACAAGATATTGAGCTTCACAAAGTTATTGTAAAGTTTTTAGTCCAACAACTAATAATGGTAAAAAAGTTATTTTGTCCTTTATCTAATCACAAATTGCTCTCTATCTCATGAAAAACCATTAATTCTAGTAAACCATAATGGTAACAAGAAAACAAAAGCGATAGAAATTATATCAACAAAAAAAACAACGGAAACAACAAGAGTCTGTGATTCTAGCTTAACAAAATCACTCAGCAATGACTAATAAGGATCCCCATAATAGACCCTAGGCATCAATTCATAAACAATTTGCATACAACTGTCAACGAGTATGGGACAAAGAATTACATGCCATACAATACAACATCAAAGATATCCATATAACAAATAGATGATACACCAAATTGATCATTCCAGGCAACATGTTTAGACAATATTATGTTACATTCCCATAAGTTCAAAACAAAATGCAGCACAATTTGGATTTCAAATCCAAAATTTAAAAACCAATGGTAAATAGAAACTTGGTAGATACAGATATCCCACAATCAAAAGCAAATCATTGAAGTTAAAAACAAGTGAACCTTATGGAAGCTTAAAATAAAGAATTAGCGACCTCAACACAAGATCACCTTGCTGAAGTTGATAGAGGAAAGATCAAGGGGGAAAAAAAGAACATGTAGATCTTCGTCAAAACCTTACCAGGGAAGAACATACAGAGCCTCATCAAAATCAAAGAACATGCCTCTTGTTATGCTCGCTTGAAGATAATACGCCACAAATGCGAATGCTCGCTTGCACCTCCGTGTTGTCAACAACAAGAAGAAGAAATATGGAGACAGTAACCAGCTAAGGCCGAAGAAGAAGATCAAAAGGAAGCTTTTAGAATTGAAAGAGGAAGTGGATTGGTGATGTATTTTGAGATGCTTTTAGAATTAAAAGAGGAAGTGGATTGGTGATATATTTTGGGATCTCAAAACGGCGATTTAAAAAAAAAGGTGACTTTATTCAAAATTCACATTTGAATTTTAAAATGAAGGAAATGGAATAGAGAAATCAAGGGAGGGAGGGAAAGTTAAGCCAAGCTTTTTAGGCCCTATGTTTGTCTTTGGTATGCATTAAATAGTCTGCTAAAAGCACCTAGCAAAAAAAAAGTAGTTTGACAAATGCTACCTAACATTTGAATTTTAAAATTATCAATTATCATTTCAATTCTTATTTATACCCGATGGCGTTGCAAGAAAAGAGGGGTCCCATGTGTAGAAATCTCAGTTTGCAGTGATTAAAGATATGGAAGAAGGGGAATGCTTATCTCGTGATCCTAGTCTAAAGAAAGAGAAAAGTGATGCAGTGGTTAGGAGTGAGTGCGTAACTTTAGACAATTTGAACATTAATCAATTGGATGAGCATGAAAGGGGCGGTGGGGTCGTAGTTGGTCCATCTCCTATGATAGCCTATAAACCAAAGACTAAAGGAAGTTCTTAATTTTCAAATGGGTGGGGCCAAGATGTAGGGTCCGGCGAATTGAAGAAAGGGGTGGAAGATGTATTAAAAAAGTCACAGTTGCAAGCATTAAATTTAATGGACAATTGTGAATCCGGTGTGCAGCAAATGACGTGTACGGAATTGAAATGCTCCTCAGGTCCAACTGGGCCTGTTGCTAATGAAGATGTTGCTGACAAAAATAAAATGCCCAAGCTCATTCTTAAAGGGCCAAGAATTTATAAAGTGGTTTAGGGGAGTATGAATGATCCCGTAGTATTAGAAAACATCCCTTTAGGAAGTGATAAGTAGGTGAGTGTGAATGGGGACTCAAAATTATCTCACAAGAAAGATGCTCAAGGAAAAAGGAAACGTGGCAATGGTGATGCCACCACTAGCCTTCCAAATCCGAAGGAGCCTGACCCAGGGCCACCTGAAACTGTTGATATCTCAAAATCTAATGGCAACCAAAATTCATCTGTGAGGGTTACTCATAATGACCTGGAACTTGAAGTCCCTTTAGAGACTTTTAGAAGGTAATTTCCCTTCTCTCCTCTCTGGTTTGCATTATTTTATGATTATTGCATTTTGGAATTGTAGGGGAGCTGGTAGCCATACCTTCCCTAACTTAGCTCAAGAAATAGTTTAGAAATTTAATTTGGATATTTTGTGTTTATTGGAGCCACGTATTAGTGAACCTCGGGCTGATCTTGTTTCTAGGAGACTTGGTTTTAGTCACTGGATTAGGGTCAGTCGAGTGGTTTTGTTGGAGGAATTTGGGTTTTATGAAATCATGATGATTTTGAGGTCAATTATCTATTTTCTAATGCTCAAATGCTTCACTGTCAAATCAAAGAGCGTAAAAGTAATATCGATGATTGTGTGTTTGTTGTTTATGGGGAAACTAATGTAGCTGCTCATATGAATATATGGGATTCAATATGAAATGTTGCTTCTAATTTGTCTCTTCCTTGGTTGATTTTGGGTGATTTTAACTCTTATTTGTCTCTTGAGGATAAGTTTAGAGGTTCTAGTCCTGATTGGGTGACCATGAGGCATTTCAGGGATTGTGTGGACGATGCTAATTTGTTAGAAGGGTGTTTTCAAGGTGACAGATACACATGGGAAAGACCCGGGCTTAAAGAACGTCTTGATTGGGCTTTTTACAATTTCAGTTGGTTATCTTTGTTTCCTGAAACCTTAATTCGGCATGATCTGAAATTTAAATCTGACCATAGAGTGGTGGTGGTTAATTCAAGACCTATGGATCAAAGGGTTCGAATCAGGAAGAGATTTTCTTATCAAGCAGCTTGGCATCTTGAGGATAGCTTTGCTAGCATTACTAAGGAGGCTTGGCAAGGAAGAAATTGGCTTGAGGGTCTCCACTTTTTCCAAGAGTCTGCTTTAGAGTGGAAAGAAAATTGTGTTGGGAATTGGGCTCAAAGGAAAAAGAAAATCCTTCGTAGACTTGAAGGAATTGATAGAGTAAGAAGAATGAACTTGAGTTCCGGGCTTTATAAAATTGAAAAAGACTTATGGGTGCAATATCACAGTTTGGCCGCTCAAGAGGAGTTCTTTTGGTTTCAAAAATTGAGAAGTAAATGGCTAAAGGAAGGAGATAGGAATACAAGGTTCTTTCACACATCGGCTTCCATTAAAAAGAAAAAGCAGAAGATTGAGACTCTGAAAGATGATCAGGGTGATTGGATTCAGGATCACGATATTCTAAAGCACTTGGCAGGGGAGTTCTTTAAAGATCTATATACTCGTGACCCTTCAGTATCTTGCCCTAATGGGTGGTGCTCTAATTTCCCATCCCTAGAAGCCTCTGAGCTCATTGCTTTATGTAAGGAGGTGTCTCATTTGGAAATAAAGAATGCTGCTTTTTCCATGGGGGCTTTTAAGGCTCCGGGCCCTGATGGTTTACAAGCTCATTTTTTCCAGTCGCAATGGAGTATTGTTGGGGATAAGATATGTTCATAGGTGACCGATTGTTTTAACAATCCAGATTTAATAGCCTCCTTAAATCAATCTAGAGTGGTGCTTATACCGAAAGTGGATCATCCAGAATCTTTTAAAGATCTATGGCTTATCTCACTTTGCAACGTGAGTTTCAAAATAATCACCAAGGTCATTGCAACTAGGCTGAGAGGGGTTATGGAAAGGCTCATTGGGCAAGAGCAGTGCAGTTTTATTTCTAACCGTTATATTTGTGATAACATAATAATTGTTCAAGAAGCAATTCACTCTATGAGAACCAATACAAGAAAAAAGGGCTTTGTGGCAATTAAGGTGGACATGGAAAAGGCTTTTGATTGGCTGGATTGGGGCTTCATAAGGGATACTCTTATGGGGTTACATATAGATGAGAAGCTAAGTAAAGTCATTATGGCATGTATTTCATCGAATTCCATGTTTGTCCTTTGGAATGGTTATGAAGGCAATTCTTTTAACCCTTATAGGGGTGTTAGACAAGGAGACCCACTCAGTCCTTACATTTTTGTTCTGTGTATGGAAAGATTGGGGCACTATATTAAGGAAGTATGTGCTTCAAACATATGGAAGCCTTTCAGCTTCAAACAGAATAGTCCAAGACTGTCTCATCTTTTCTTTGCTGATGACTTGATTCTTTTTACAGAAGCTAGCATGGAGCAAATAGACGAGGTAGAAAATGTTATGAAGATCTTCTGTGCGGTCTCAAGCCATAAAGTTAATCTTGAGAAATCCCGTATGTTTGTATCTAAGCATGTCCATTTTAATCGTGCTTCTAAATTGAGCTGCAAACTAGGGATTCGTCTTTCTTCTGACCTTGGGAAGTACTTGGGAGTGCCAGTTATTCATTCAAGAGTTTCAAAATCCACTTACTTTCCCTTGATTCAAAAAGTCAGAAAGAAGCTTTCTATGTGGAAGAGTAAGCTTCTAACAATGGCGGGCAAGTCAGTGCTGATTAAAGCAATTTTATCTGCTATTCCAGGTTACCAGATGCAGTCAACATTATTGCCTATGTGTACCCTCAATGAGATAGAAAAGATCTCAAGGCAATTCTTGTGGTCTCAAAACGAAGAAATAAAGAAGATGCATCTTGTGGCTTGGGACAAAATAACTCAGGCTAAAAGCAAGGGAGGGTTGGGCTTCAAAAATCTTAAGCATAAAAACAAGGCTTTTGTTATGAAACTCTGTTGGGGATTAATTACGAAGAAAGATGCTTTATGGGTGAGATATTTATGGGCTAAGTATAATTGTGGAGAGGGACCCATGCCTTCGGTCAAGAATAAAAGTAATGCTTCTCAAACTTGGGCTGCAATTTCTAAAGTCTGGGACCACTTTGTGAAGGGGGTTGGCAGGAAAATTTATAATGGAGAATCAACGAAGTTTTGGCTTGATTTGTGGACTCCTCTTGAACATCCTCTTATTGCTTATGCTGATGTATCATCCAACATCAATGTTCTTGATGATGTTAAGGGTAATGTAGGACCAGATGGTAATTGGATAGACGATAGATGGAAAGGGATTCTTCCATTTTGGGTGAGGCAGATTTTGAGTAACATTCAACCCCCCGAGGGGTAACTCTCCTGATAAATTCTTTTGGCGTTCAGCGAGGGATGGTTTTTTCTCAGTAAAATTTGCATATCAGTTCATTTCTAATTCTAGAGAGGGTAGTAGTAGAGACTTTTAGGGGCAATTATGGAAGTGGCAAATCCCTAAGAAAGTCAAAATCTTTATGTCGAAAGTAGGCCATAAGAAATTAGTCACAAACTCACTTCGAATGAAAAGAGGTCTTTCAACCTCATGCGATTGTCCTTTTGAGTGTCAGAGTGAGGAGAGTATTATTCACTCTTTGAGAGATTGTGAGAGAGCGAAAGAGGTATGGAAGCAGATTATTAGAACTAACGTTTATTCCAGTTTTTTCTCGGGTAATGTACAAGAATGGCTTAATTGGAATATCAACCATTGCCCAGGCAAAGGAAGATATCGTGATGTTACATGGAATCGGGTCTTCACTATGGTATGCTGGACCCTTTGGACTAGCAGATGTAAGCAAATCTTTCAAGGAACCAAGGCATCAACTAAGGAAATACTCCACCAATGCAATTATGCTTTAATGGAAAGTTCTATTAACCATCTCTTAAGTCACCAGATCTTCAGAGGTAATGGAAGTGGTGAAAGTCATTGGACACCACCGCCTTCAGAGTCAGTTCGTATAGATGTAGATGGTTCAGTGCGGGAAAACCTTCAAGCGGCTTGCGGGGGTGTGTTGAGAAATGCCCAAGGACATTGGTTAATGGGGTTTTGTCGCTCACTTAGCCCGTGCAGTGTTACAGAAGCAGAGATCCAGGCTATCAAATCTGGTTTGGAGGTGGCCAAACTAATGGGGTATGACAAACTTTTAATCTTTTCCGACTCTATGGATTCTTACAATATTCTTATGAGAGATTGCTCAGCTGATCATCCCTCGAGGGATATTGTAGTGAAAACCAGAGACTTGTTGTATGGTGAATGGTATGTTGAGTTTCATCAGACAAAGAGAGAGAACATTGCTTGTGCTGATTTTATGTCTAGGCAAGGACATCACTAAGGCAACACCATCACAATGGTGCACACGGTGCCTCCAGGCTGTCAAAATCTATTCCTCAATGATCTACAGTTCTGTGAAGTTTTTTGATTGACTGGGCTGATTGTTTTAAGACTAGTCAGCTGTGTATGTCTTCATTCAAGTTTTTGCTTGCCCTTTCTTGTTAAAAAAACCGTTCGATGATGGGGCCAAAAGGGTTGGAAAAAAATTGGATAGCTAATGCCGTTAGGATACTATGCTCTTATCTGGAAAGTCGATCGTGAGTTCGAATACACAAAGGATCAAACAATTATAGGGAAAATTGGATAGCTAATATCCAATGTGTTAAGACTGGCGCAACGGATAGTAAATATTTTTTTATTAAAAAAGATAGTATGAAATAAATAAAAATAAAAAAATAAAATGATCAACAAAATAATAAATAGAGACACAATAATTTAATGCCCCTTTAATGTGAGTGAGAGCAAATAGTCATGGCCCAAAAGGAAAATATTTTACTAACTTCAAAAGATATAAAGTTCAATGCTTTACTACAAAGCTTGTAATATCCCAATTTTTATTCACCAAACTTCTCTAAGTATATGACAAGATAATAATAATAAAATGGTGAATTTTTAGACAAAAGAATGAGGTGAAAGTACCTTCTAAGGAATTATTGGAATTTTGTCTAATTGATGACAAAAAAATTATGAAAAATAGAAAGAGACCTCAAATAATTAAGAAAAAATATGGGAAATTGACTTTAAGGTTGATGAAATATTATAAAGATGATTTTATGCCTAAGGAATGGAAATTTCCAATGGAATTTTACTAGCAATCGGTTCAAGAAAGAGGTAATTTATAAAAATTATGAAGGAAAGAGAGGTGAATGAAATTTGAGGAATTAAAAATAAAAAGAATGAGTCTGATACGTGAAACCATTGAATTAAATGGTTAGAAGTGTTCCAAGAATTATTTATGGACAATAATTCAAAATTGACTGTGAAAATGAATTATGGTAAAAAGAAATTACCATAATAAAATGGTAATGGCATAATCATAATTGTGGCAAATTCAAGGGCAAAAAGGGAAAATTAAAAGTAATCTCAAGGGCAAGATGGGAGATCAAATTGGATGGCCAAGATTAGTATTGAAAGGAAAATATCAAAACAAGGAAAAGGCAAAATATGTGGTTAGGAATTAAGCTTAATTAATTATGGTAATTAAGCACATGTTGTAATATTAAGATGAGCTCTTCATAAGGGAAATAATAGATGTTAACCTCAAGAGATTGATGTCATTTTGGCATATTTACCTTTAATTTTTAACACTTTTTAATGAATTTATACATACTTGAGAGTACATATGTAAAGAAAATATACCTAGTTGATATTTAGGATAAAGGATCAAAATTGTTGTTATTTTGGCCATATATAAATCTTTTGATTTGATAAAGTTTCTTTTGTGATAGGATCAGTTTTTGGAGCCATGGATGAAGCCTTTTGTAGCACAAATCCAAGTATAAAAGAGTGGCAATGCAAGAAAAGATGAGAAGAGAAGAAGCAGCAAATCAGTTTTGGGAGTACCAAGTAGAAGCTTTTTGGTCGCAGCAAAAAAGATAGGAAAAGTCTTGGCCTCGGTCAGAAATTGGACAAAAAGTTTTTGGCTGCATCCAAAAATCTCTTGGCTGCAGCCAAAAACTGAATTTACTGAAGTGCGTATTTTGACACAAAACAGAACTTAAGACCTATAAATATCACCCAGCTTGACCCAAAACATACTTTTTGACATCTAGGGCATTTTGGGGACAACTTGGGAGCTTCTCTATGTTAGGGTTTGAAGATTAAGGTGAATATTGAGCTAGGAATTGAAGATTTAAAGAGATTTGAGCTTCTCCTCTTAGTTTTTCCTCTCCTTCTTTTTACTGCCATTTTTCAGTCATGCTCTATTTTTCTGGTTTTTCCCTAATTTCTATGGGTTTATGAGCATTTGTAGCTAAAGCTTTGATTCTAGGACTATTTTGATTCTTTGTAAGGATTAACTCTTGAATACTCCTCTCTTTTGGCAGTTAATGATATTTATGTGTTGATTTTATCCTTATCTTAAAGCTTCTAAATGCTTGACCTCCATTTAGAGTGATTTGTTCACTTGGGTTTGTCTTGAAAAAGCTAATCTTAATGTGGAACTTAGTTAGAATCATGCTTGACTTGAAGTTTACTTGATAAATGGATGATTTGTTGGTAAAATAGAGATATATTTACTAACCTTATATTGTCACATTAGGGTTGTTGCTTAATGTTAATTTTCACTAATTGTATCAAGAGATTGTGCATTTTAGTGAAGATAAAAACTTGATTTTCACTTGAGAGAGCTTTGTCAAGTGCTTTTGAACCCTAGACTAGCTAAATGTCAATTGTATTACCAAGAGAGAGAAGTTAACTAAGTTTTATGAAGTACAAAGGGGAGAAATAATGTTAGGTCCCATTTTATCCTTGAAGTTAAAGAGTCACTTGCTTATATTACTTTTTGGTTTAAATAGGTTTGTTTCATGGTTCTCCTTGACTCTTAATAATTGTGTAACTTAAATTAGGCGAAAGTGTGATAATCAATACTTAACCAGGTTTTGGAAACCAATGCTCATGGGAGCAATATTTTACTTATCACTTTATTAATTGGTGCGACTAGTGCACTTGCAATGCGAACAAGTTTTTGGTGTCGTTGTTAGGGATTTGTGTCCCAAAACGATCTTTAGTTGATCTTGATTAGAACACTATTAGTTTAAGCTTAAGTTTGTATATATTTGTTCTTGTATAATTGTTTTATATATTTTCATGAACATACAGTAACTCTTAACAATTTAACTATCCAAACAAGTGAAATGATTTCTTCTCTTGAGTCTTTGAAACGAGAAGGTATTTTCATTGATATATCAAATGATTCTTCTTCAAATGATTGTTTCTCAAGTGAAAATTATATCACGGGGAGTGAGAAATCTTTATCAACATCTTGTGCTAATTCTAGATGTGGTTGTGAGTATGAAATTGAAGAAGAAGAAAATGATGTGAAGTGTCCATCAAAAGTTCCAATTTTGGAGCTCAATCTTTGTTGTTTTGAAAGAATAAAAATGAAATCCCTACAATTTGTACTCTAAATTCTCCTCCCATCATTTTGATTCTTACTGATGAGAGTTATGTTGATTTTATTGGGTGTTCAAATTACTTGGGGGTTGTTGTTTGAGAGACTATAAAAGTTATATTATATTGATACAATTGTTAGGTTTATCTACAAGAGAAATGATGCATAGAATTAATTACAAAATCAATCAGAATCAATCCTAATCAATACCCTATCAATCTAACTTATTGTAAGAATATTTTCCCATTTACAACACTTCCCCTCAAGTTGGAGCATAGATGTTAATTAAGCCCAACTTGTTACAAAGATAGGTTACAGATGTCCTACTTAAGGCCTTGGTCAACAAATCACCTAATTGATCATCATATCTCACGTGTCTAGTGGAAATAAAATTCTTCTTAATCATATCACAAACAGAATGACAATCAATCTCAACATGCTTCGTTCATTCATGAAAGACTGAGTTAGAAGAAATATGAAGTGCAGCCTTGTTATCACACCACATTTTTGCTGGCAACTGAGTTTTTAGTCCAACCTCAATCATCAATTGGTGAATCCACAGGATCTCCTGTGCCAACTGAGACATAGCTCTATACTCTGCTTCAGCACTAGACTTAGAAACCACATCCTGCTTCTTGCTCCGCTAGGACACTAAATTTCCACCCACAAATACACAATATCATGTAGTAGATTGTTTAGATGTCTTTGAACTAGCAAGATCCGCATCACAGAAGCACT
>JBAGKO010000017.1:13421053-13432402 GCA_037177275.1 Acacia concinna | reverse complement strand
TGATCATCCCTTGAGGGATATTGTAGTGAAAACCAGAGACTTGTTGTATGGTGATTGGTATGTCGAGTTTCATCAGACAAAGAGAGAGAACATTGCTTGTGCTGATTTTATGGCTAGGCAGGGCCATGACCAAGGCAACACCATCACAATGGTGCACATGGTGCCTCCAGGTTGTCAAAATCTATTCCTCAACGATCTGCAGTTCTGTGAAGTTTTGATTGGATAGACTGATTGTTTTTAAGACCAGTCAGCTGTGTATGTTTTCATTCAAGCTTTTGCTTGCCCATTCATGATAAAAAATACATGTTGTGATGTGGGGACCTCCCTTTGCGTCCCATATGGAGATTGCAGGAGCCCAAGGTGCTTTGACCAAGCTATATATTAGACCGGCTTCGATGAACAATAAAATAGGTGAGGAGTTGTGGTAGAGCCGTGCAGATGGATATGGCTTGACCAAATAGAATTTGTATATATATTGACAATGATATTGATGTTAAGCCTCGAGCGAACCCCCCAAACAAATAAATAATAACAACCAAGTTCAGAGATATTATATTCTTTTAGCTAGGAGTATAATAAAATGGTTACTATTGGTTAGCTCCACGCCCTCACGGCATATGATCAATTGCTTGCTTTAGTTGAATACTATATGTTCAATAGTTGTTTAGATGAAACAAATTTACATTCAGCTGATTCATTCATACATGTTTGTGCTTGTGGGATAAGGCTTTGTTATGAAAATTTTGGTTAGGAGAATATAAGTATGTCTTGTGATGAGTAATGATGGATGCACTTGAGTTAGCACTTGCGTTTCAAATCTGCTCTCATGATTAAGACGTAACAACCATTGCTTCGGTGCATAATTGAACCCCTAATGTTCAAGTTCAGGTTCACGATTTGGGAACATAAACAAACAAAACTCGTAAGAAGATGGGTGGCCGGCTTTGAAATTCAGTAGTAAAAAGACAAATACAAGGTTAGCAACAACACAAGTAGGACTTCCATGAAGCTCTCTGCTCCTGGACCAGTAATCAGTATCAGTAATTCATTTAAAACGTGATGTATAGGTTTGGATTTTAAACGTGGATGGCTACTACGATTCTTCCACAGAGGAGTTGAAGAGGGGTTCTTCTCCTCAAGATGGAAGGAATCTGTTTAGTTCACCTTCCCAACTTCCCTATCAAGGGATTTAAATTCTACTCCAATAGACACATTTTGTCATGTTAAAACCAACATGCGCACGTCTATCATTTTGAAACTCATTAGAGCCACTTCACGTACAACTTAAATAACACTAGCGGGCAGAGGCAGATTCATTTCTCCTCAAGATCCAATAAGCATGATTCAGATTGATGAGTGAGGGAAAATGATCCCTGTTATCTTCCAATCTGCAAATCAGTTCTGCGAAAATTTGTTCCATATAAACTTTACTAACAAGTAACGACTGAGCTCAAGGTTTACAAACATTTTCTGTTCTCGCAGGCCACACGAGAGCTTGAGCAAAAAGGAAAGTGAAGATTCACAGTAATCTGTATTATGAATAAGATAGACATTTTGGAGTATGAAGCAGCCGGCAAGTTAGGCACAACACAAGCAAGAAAAAAAGGCAGAATCTATAGCACATCGATAAAAAAGGATCGGGATGTTCTCGTACACTAATGGCAGTTATGTGATTACAAGCCTTGATAGGCTTTATAAGGATCATATACTCAAGAATTGAAACAATTAAATCAATCTTTTAATAACCAGAGCCAAAAGAAATTATAAAGAGCTGGATTAAATATACCTATGGAATTCTAACTTGAGGGGAAAAAAAAATCAACCAACCAAACATGCATGTGGATCTAAAGCACAGACAAAAAGATTATTGCGAACTAAACCCCTTCCCTAAGTGGGGTGGCTTCCACTCAGAACGCAATACATAATTACATTTATCAATTTTCATGGTTCAATGTGGAAAGAAAACTCAAAACTCGTGTTGGATATCAAGAACCCAGCAATGATTTAAAACCATCCCATGGGAACAAAGAAGCAAATTTCACATGATCAAGAATAACACAATCGGCATGAGCAAATTCATAGACTAACTGATATTGTCTCCCAACATTGTATGATGTGAATCAATAATGCACAAACTGGACTTGTCATGTTTATACATTCCATAGGTTTGGATAAATTCTTCAAAGGATTTGGCAGAATCAAGAGAGTTAACAAGCTATGGTTATGTGTTGTTTTTCTTGAATTGAGAGTATTTGGTTAGAGCAGAAAGTTCCTATTTCAAGGGCACTTTATTGTATTAATATGCCCTATCCCTGTGGTCAAGGATTTTGCTTGGGCTTCTTCAAGAGGATGTCTCTTGTAAGGTTTGCAAAGGGATTGGGCAGTTTTTCTGCATAGTTAAATTTCTATTTCTTATACTTTTGCTATTTAGTTTTAGTCTTTGAACTGTTTCAGGGAAGATGCCCTGTCCTCCTAATCTTTCTCTTCCCATTTGCTGTAAGCAAACTAAGAAAAATAGGCATTGCCCTAGACGAGATGCTTCGTTTGGTTGGAAGAATAATCAAGAAACTACTTTCTGTATTACAAGATGAGATAATTCGACAACTATATCCATTGAACTTAGCATAACATTCATCGCAAAGACATAAGTATGCAGTCTGATTATTGATTACCCGCATTGACGCTCATGAAAAAGTTCATAGGCCATTACTTGTTTCTAACCTTGCCTGAGTTAAATAATGGAAGTCTAGGTTTTCAAATAATTAACGTTAATCTTGCCTTCAAGCTCTTCATGGAGTTACTATTTGATTGGGTCGTGGTATCAACAATCACCAAATATTTAATGAGACGAAAATAGAGATATAATCCAGCAACTTCTAAGGCAATGCAGAAAGTAAAGAAACAAGATGGACAGAGCAAATTCTGCTGAAGGTATATAAAATCAAGACAATTAACATAATTCATCAGTAACAGTAACCAATACAATGAAAGAAAGTGCAAGTACAACAAGATCTCAAGCTTAATCAAACCCCATAGTATGGATATGAACCTGGATCAATGAGGAAGACGATGCTAAACCATTAATCTGAAGAAGAATATAAAATTTTGCCGACCTGATCAGCATGTATTAACTCCATCCTTGCAATCACTGGTGAGATTATAAAATGTTTCAACCCGTGTCTTCGCCCGATAAAAGACCTCTGTATCCACTGCAACTCTCATGTACCCATCAAACTCAACAGGCTTTCCGTTGTTCAGAAGACTAGTTTCGTTGTACCACTCACTTGTGTTGCCCCACAATTCCTTGTAATCATCAAGCAAATGGATCTTATAATTAGATCTCAATTTATCAAAGTAATTGTAGTATGGCTCGTTGGTTGCAATATACAAATTTCTCCAAGGCTGAATCATCCCTTTAAGCTTTTCAAGAAGAGCATCAGGTGATGTGTCAGAATCTAAATGAGGCCATAGCTCCTTATTTTGTGCTTTCCCCCCTCTAACCACATGGACTGCATCAAAATCCCAGTCCATTCTACCACTAATCTCAGAAACAATATTCATTAATCTCTTTGATTTCCACAAAACATGCCATGGCCTTTGAATGTACTTTGCAGCCTGACCTTCACATACTCTATACCAGTAATTATCTGGCTCTGGGGCATCAAACTGCCTCCATATGATAGCGCTTTTATCCTTCTTTAGCTGCAGTGCTGTCACCTTATGGCTCACAACCTTCTTAACTGGCACTTTCCTCTTATGGCTCTTATTCCATTTTTTCCAATCTCTCAAAAATTCACCCTCCTCCACAACAGATGCTGTCTCCTTTAGATGCTCAAAATCAAAGTAGTATCTAAAATCTTTTCCTTCCTCATCCTTGTTGCTGGGGTTATAAGTTGCAGCCAAGCACATACTCAAGTCCATTACGAATGTTCTGTTCAAATACATTGCCTCGCCCAAGCCACACAAGAAGCTCCACATGTAATGATTCATTCCCTTGCAGTAATCCCCTCCACGTGTATAATACAAGTATTTCCCCTTCCTAAAATTCATCTCTGATCCCAAACTGGGGATGGTGTCATTGATCTCATCATCACGGATCTGTGGGGTAACTTTAGGATTTCCACCGGCCCTTGTTGCATTGATTCTGCTCCTGGGGAGCCTGGCATTCAAGCCAGAATGCCAACCACCAGAATGCAATACCTTGTATGTACAATTCTCTCCAACGTCAAACCTAAACCTTCTAAAATCTCTATACTTCCGCCATGACTTCTCCTTCTTGTTCCGAAACCTCCACGCGACATCACACTCGTCAGGCTTCGACCCATTAACCGGAGTTAGATACTCCAAGAATGCAATGGACTTGAAGACCTTGAGATTAAACTTTTCGACGGCAATCAACACATGAGGATCTGAACAATTCACGAAACCGAACTTCCCGCAGTCTGGTTGCGGCGGGGTGGAATTCGTAATTTGGTTCTCGATCTTCTCGATGGCCGCCACCGTGATTGGAGTTGCGGCGGCATTGGGCGAGGCGGCCGGGGGGAGGACGGATGCCAAATCTTCACCGGTATTGATTATGGAATTGTCAGTTTGGAAGGTGGCGTTTTCGGATTCAGTGAAGAGCTTAGTGAGAGCAGGAGCAGATTCCAGCCACGGATCTGGGGGTTGGTAGGTGATGGCAATGACAGTAAAAATGAGAACTGAAAAAACGAAGACAGAAAAGCAGAGGTTGCTGATAAGTTTGATGAGGTTTTGCCCAATGGGCTCAGTGGCAGGATTCGAGTCTTTCATGGGTTTCCAGAATTTGAGGCAAGTCAGGACTGAGGGGTGAAAGAGAAAACGGGAGACTATTGGAGAAAGAGAAGAGGGAAGAGCAGGAAGGGCATACAGTAGGGAGAGGCGGTCGTTGTGGCTGGGGCTGAGACGTTGATGGCCGATCTGAATCGAGTCGGTTCATCTTCAACTCCCCTCGGTGGTGGATTCATTTTACCGCGTGTCTTCACTTCTACGACTTCATTATTTCCCCGCCGCTGCTCTCTTATATTATAAATTAATTTTCATAAATTTTAATTAGGGAAAATTGCAATTTGATTTTAAGAAATGGTATATGACTAAACGGTCCTATAAAATTATATAATTATGAAGAGATCCATGTAAAATCATATAATTATAAAAAAAATACCTAACATCAAGTTATTAATAACAACTCCATGTTGTTAACGTAAAGTTGTCATTACTAACTTTATATTAAGCATTGATAATTTTGAGGTTTTTTTGCAATTATGTGATTTTACGGAAACCATTTGATTGTATAGTCTTTTATTTGGAACCAAATTGTAATTTTCTCTTTTAATTATAAGGGTAATAAATTGTATTATACTCTTTCTATTCGTATATATAAGACTCATTGACTTTTTTAAAAATTTTAAAAAAATTTTAAAAAAATTAGTTACATTACTTTAAAACATTAAAGTTTATCGTTTTTCTTTAAATTATGTTGGTTAACTTATAAACTTCTATATAATAAAGTACAATATATAATATTATTAAATAATATAATTAATTTTTTTAAAATTCTTTAAAAAAAATTAATTAAATCTTGTAAATTGAAACACAAACACTGCTAGTATAATAGTGTGTTCGTTTGTCCGAAATCGGTCATTAGGGCCTCTCATGGGACGTTGAAAAAGTTTTTTAAACAAAAATAGAGAGGTAGTCTATTATAGGACGTTTGGGCCTTTATTTAATGTTGACCGTTAAAAAAAAGGAAAGAAAACGTTTGACGAGGCTTTCGGCTGGTAAAAGTAACTTGTCTCCCCATAAACATATTGCTTATGTGTCCGATTAGTTGGTTGGGTGATGAGTAAATATTATATTTTTAATTTTTTTTTATAATTTACTCCTTTCTGATTTAATTATAAAACCCATTTAATTTTTTTTTATAGAATCTTAAAAAAATTAATCTCATTACCTTAAAATATTAAAATTAATCGTTTTGCTTTAAACTATTTTGTTTGACTTATGAACTAATATACTCTCTCTGATCTTAAATATAAGGCTAGTTGATTTTTCTTGAAGAATCTTAAGAAAGCTAATTACATTATCTTACAATATTAAAATTTATTGTTTTTCTTCAAACTATTTTATTTGACTTATGAACTGATATATAATATAATAAAACACAATATATAATATGTTTAAGTAACTTATTTTATTTCCTTACCTTCTCCAAAAAAAAAAGTTAATTGAGCTTTATAATTAGAACCGAAGGGAGTATAATATAATAAAATATAAGATATGATATAATTAAATAAATTATTTTTCTTCCTTAACTTCTCTAAAAAAAATCTACTATGTTTTATAATTAAGACCGAAGGTAGTATAAATAATACATATATTAAAATGTTATATATACTGCTTCCAGTCTTAATTATAAGACTCAGTTGACTTTTTTAGATAATAAAAAAACTAATTACATTACTTTAAAATATTAAAATTTGTTGTTTTTCTTCAAACTATTTTGTTTAGCTTATAAACTAATATATAATATAATAAATCACAGCACATGATATAATTCATATCATTTTTAAACATTTCCCATCAAAAGTGACTTTTCAAAATATTAACCAAACAAGTTTCACTTTTAGATTACTTATAAATAATTTATGATAGCTTCAATCCAAACATAATTCACATTACACAATAGGAATTTTATTCAATCTTATTTTTACATAAATCTGATTGTAAATAAATTATTTTTCCACTGATATTCCAAGCACACCTTTCTTAATAATTTGAAAGATGTGTTTGTTTGCTAGACAGCGTCAATTAACTACATTGCCACTACTTGGTTAGATAGAGATGTGTTGTCTAGAGGACATCCACGAACGTGTATATTTCAGGACCACTCAACAAAATATTAGTCCAATTACACCAACACTTACTCTGTAGTCATCTCTGTTTCGTGAACATGTCCCATAATTATATTTAGTAATAGAGTGGACGAGAGTAATAAGAATGTATTGTATATTTCATGTATCAAGTAATGTATATATATAAGATGGTTGAAGTGTAGAATTGATGTATGAGATTGAAAAAGATGCGTAAACATAATTACAGGATATTCTCTAATTAAACATAATTAATTCTATTTATGTATAATATATTTCTTAATACTCCTCTTTCAATTAGAGTATGGATATTTATCATATCTAACTTGTTACATAAATACTCAATTAGGGTATCACTCAGGGCTTTTGTTACAAGATCTCTCAACTAGTCATTGGATTGCACACACCCTGTAGAAATAAAATTTTTCTTGATTTTATGTATGATGAAAGGGTAGTCAATCTCAATACGCTTTAATTTGTACATTCAGAAGACACAGAATTAGATGCTATATGAAGAGTCGCCTTATTATCGCACCACAACTTCGCAAGTAATGTTTTTGTTATACCAACATCTTTCATAAGTTGGAAAACCCATACAATTTCCTGTATAAATTGAGATATGGTTATGTATTTTGCCTCTGCATTGAATTTTGATACCACATCTTGCTTCTTGCTCTTCCAAGATATTAAATTTCCTCCAACAAATACACAATATCCAGTAGTTGATCTTTTTGTTGCCTTAGATCCTGTAACATCCCAAAAATTTTTAGGGCCTAAGTAAGTAATTTGGGATAAACCGAGTGTCGTGCCTTGATAAACTTTGAGGCCTAAATGAGGTATTTAGGATGAATAAAGGGCCATAATCAATAGAGAAGAGAGAGATCTCTGACTTTTTGAAGTGAGAATCAGAGAAGGACCTATGAGCAAAGAGAAAAATTCAACAAACTTAAAGGTTGAAGTTTGGTCAAGTCCAGAAGCCTTGAAAATTTTTATAAAATCCCAAAAAATGTTTTAGAGCATTTAGAACATCATGGGACAGTCAGAATAATTTTTAGAGGTCATATGAGTTTTAAGTGAATTTTTGACTATTTTATTAATTTTTGGCCGGACCGGGTTTTGGCTAGAAATTAATTATATTATATATTTAGAGGCCTTGTTGTTTTGGATTGGGATTGGGATTGGGAAAAATTATCATAATATTTTAGAGGAATTATAAAATTTATTAGGGGTTAGGAAGAAATCCAGAGGAATTATTAAAAATTGCTAAAATCGGTTTATCGTTGGTATAAAGGATTTCTTCAGAGAAAAATTAATTTTGGGAGTTCCAGATGTTAAAAAATTCTAAAATTTTTGTAGTAGTCTCCTGTGGTATTTATATGTGTTGAGAATTTTTTGATGAGAATTAAATTTTCTGAAATTTCTGAGTTAATTTAGGCAGTATAAGAGAAACTATCACAAGATACTGAAATATATGGGGCCCCTAACCTAGCTGAAGCCTGCGCCATTTTTCCATTAAGAATCTAGGAAAGGCCAAGAAGAGTCAAGAAGGGGACATGTGTCATGTGGAGGTTAAAGGAGTTGAAAATGTTGACTTTTAATCTTTTCCTATAATTCCCTCTATGTCCCATTTTTCCCTTATAAATAACAGAGCCCTCCCCTTCATTTTGGCACATGAGAAGGCAACCTTGGGAAAGCTCTAGCAGATTGAAAACTTGACCTCCCTTCACAGAATTTAGAGGTGAATTAAGCTACACCGATTGATCCTTCTACTGAGGTATGTTCTAGCCTATATCCTCTTTCAATTTCCTCTCTTCTCCATAGTTTTCGAAGGATTTCTAAGGGTGGAAGTGCTGCATGAATTTCAGCCAAGTAGGGAGAGGGAGGATTTGATGTTGATTGATGTTTAAAAAGATAGGAAAAGGCTAGAAATTGGTGTATGAGCTTGATTGGGGTTGAGTTCCTACCTTGTGCATGATATGAGTGTTTCGGCTAAGCCTCCTAGGGTAGTGTATGGTTTTATGTTCATTGGTTTGATGATTCCAATGTGTTCAGGACAATGTTTTACTTAAGTAAAGTTTGAAAGAACACATGTGAAACACCGAACCAATGAAATCACCAAGGACCCTATAAAAGGGGGAGTGTTCGGCCAAGAGGGGTGTGATAGGGAGGAGAGTGTTTTTGATAAAATGTATGTTATAAATGGATTCAGAGGCAAAAATTGTGTAGGATTAGCTTCTGAAATTGGTTAAAGAACAAGTGTAGTTTGGACCTTATATGTAAGAAGAAAGGGTCTTCGAGTTAGTAATAGTAGCATACATTGATGCCTTGACCTTGTGTTATGTTTAGGCATATCAGAGGAGTCCTCCAGTATCTCCAGAAGCAGAAGGAAGCACTTGCATTGTTCAGAAGTAACTGGTAGTTAGAACTTCTAACCTAAACTTATAATTGTTGCACTTGTCTGCTTTGTGCTATTGCTTGTTTTACTGTGTTGTGGTTAAGCAAACATGTATGAGATGCATGACTCCCTGTTTATATATGCTTTGACTATGTGATAGAGGTAGAGTCATGTGCATGCTCCATTTACATTGTGAGTGCCAAGAGAGGGGGCACTAGATGAGTAGTTACGAGTATTGTATATTACATTACTTGCATTGCATTATATTATTACTAGTTACTGTTATGCTACTAAGGTTTCTCTAGAAACCTTACTCTCTCCACAATACAGGTAAAGGAACTTTAGGAGGCAAGGAAAAGAGAGAGAATGAGCATGTTTAGTTGTCTCCTGTATTGCTTTTGGATAATTGTATTTAGATGTATATGTTATGATACTGGATTCTGGATGAAAAGACCATTTCTACTAAATAAGACATTAAGCCTAATTAATATATTCAAACAATCTAGTTAGAATCTTATAATGGTTAACCATGATAGAAAAGATTCTAACCACAACTTCCAAAACACTATCATGGTTAAAAGGATTAAAGTCACAAATAGAACTAACCATGATAGAAAAGAGTAAAACTAGATTCAAAAGGTCTATCATGGTTATAAAATGATTTGTCCATCATTTCCAAAAACTTTTTTTTTTACTAATTCAACAGAATTAAAACATCAGGATTTAGGGCACAAATCCCGCCCACAAACTCACTACAGTAAACCACATATAAGACTAAGGGCACAATTAAAATAAGAGTTAGAAACTCAACCCACTAGTTCACAAACATAACACTTAACCCTACTACAAAGAGTCTAAATAGAACAGTTTCTTACGCATATTATATTATGGATCCACTAAAATATGTTAGAGTGTGCAAAACAAGGCCTCAGGCCCAACAACATTTAAATATTTGTCCAAATATATATAACATTTCTAAAATATGAGGGGCCTAAAATGACAATATTGTAATCGTTACAAACCAACAGAAAAAGAAGCTTACAAAGGCTACCAATGCACATGCCTCACTCTTCTTCTTTACCCCTACTATAACTAGGGGTTTGCCTGAAAAATATTAATAACGACGGGGTGAGATATAAAGTCCTAGTAACTAAAATCAATTTATAAAATATGCAAGAAATGATTACAGGTCAGAAAAGCAGGTTTATCAATAATTATAATAATATTCTTAATAATAAAACAGTACGTAATACATTCAATAATTAAACCATCACATTCATCCATCCTACTTCTCCTTATATCTTCTGGACATAGCACAGCCTATCAAGTATACCCGACCAAAGGTTGGCTAGTTACTTCAAGAATATTGTCCCCTCCCCTGTCACCACCAATATATTGTAATAGGGAGGTGTCCATCCAAAACACTCACTCAAATTTGGGCTAAGAATGAGAGAGCCGATGGGCACACAATCTCACCTTATCTCTTCCACACAACCCTACAAATCCATAACAGAACAAATATGTACAGATATAATATTCAGAAGGATTTCACAACAATAACATTCCATATAAATCATAATCATCACAATATTACTAATCTCAGTTATAATCACAAATCATACATACAGTTGGAAAATATTGCTTCAATGAAGTAGTTAATATTCAAACATACACTCAATTTTCCAAAATACATATAAGTATTATTAAAGAGATTAAGGGTTAGAAAACACCTTACAGTCCATAACAAGTATATAAAATAAATTAATTCCGGTTACCTCAACTCCAAGCTTAATCTTACAACCTTTGAGAAATAAAGGTAACAACCACAATCCGGTCACAAATCAATCAATAAAATAATGTATACACAAATTTAAGACATGATTTAAACAATTAACATAACTATATATTTTTAAAGTTTGAATTAATTACCCAAAAATTACAATTTCAAACTCTTATCCCAATCATTCATTTTAACTTTAATTTAACACTTTCCTCAATTCAATTAACTCATTGGAACCACAAGTTAACAACAATTTCAAATAATTGTGAAAAATCCCCAATTCA
>JBAGKO010000017.1:13406750-13420953 GCA_037177275.1 Acacia concinna | reverse complement strand
CTCATTTTTTCAAAACCAACTTTTTCATAAAAGCCCTTTTCAAAAGGCATTCTGGAAAAAGCCCTTCTGCACCAAAAAGACTTTTCAAAAGCTGCATCCAAATGAGCTCTAAATATGAGGTCCGCTGTGTCTAACTTCAGTTGTAATATTCACAATTATTCAGTTCAATGAGATAGGAGTTTCTCCCTAAACAATGTGTACAGGGTTAGTACCAAGAACTTTACATGGTATCAAAGACCCTGGCTACTATCTGATTAGAGACCTATTTGACTTAAGCAAGAAAAGCCCAAGATTACAACCTGATATAGAAGCTAGAACTCGTCTCTACCTATACCGCGGTTCAAAAGTTTTAACTCCAGCGATAATGGGAAGAAGGTAGCGACAAGCGGCGAGGACGGAAAGAAACTATCAGAAAACGTGTCTTTCACCCATCCTCTATTACTTCATCCTTCATAGATGCAGGTCATGACACTCATTCCTCACATTCTCACCGAAATAGAAAGCTAAATGGTGTGGAGCCGTGCTTTCAAGATCGCTCTCTGAGGGTGGTAAAAACTTTGATTCATTAATAGGAGTTGCAAAAAGGATTCCTATGAAAATTCCTTGCATGATCAGTAAGAAAGATGCAATGATGTAGTCCTTTCTTAGCTTATTGGTTCTATTTCAAAGAGCCATCGAACGGCATCATCTTCTTTGACAGCACCTATCTAGTTTGGATGAATCTTAGAGTGTTTAGACAAGAAGAATGGGACTCGGATATTTGCACCCCACCGGGAAATCAATTTGCTTAGGCAAGGAAATTTTTTTGTCTCAACATATTTTTCGACATATGGGAGGAACAATCGGCCCTCCTCTCAATTCCTAATTGTACTTGTAAAGCTTCAAAGGCACAAGGCGATCTCATTCAAGAACAAAGATTACTAGAATTCTTGCTGGGGCTTGAGGAATCATATGGTCAAGCCAAAAGTCAGATATTATTAACGTCTTTACTTCCCTCTGTCAATGATGCATATGGCATGATCTTGTAAGATGAAACCCAACGTCACATAATTGCCACTAAAAAGAATTCCCCTACACAAGTCTTAGCTACGACAACAAGGGGGAGAGGGAGAGGGAGAGGAAGAGGCAGAGGTCATGGGGATAATAGTGAAGAATACTCTTATTGTCTTAAGAAGGGGCATTTAAAAGACAATTGCTACAAATTAGTTGGATATCCCTCAAACTTTAAAGGAAAGAAGGCTCAAGACACAAGTTAAGGAGGGCAAAACACCAATATATAAGACTGGAACTTCATCATCAAGCTCAAAAGAAATGGTTGGGGCTAATGGGATTGTTGCTCCAACATTCATACAAGTTCAATATGAAAGGATTCTAGAGCTACTAAAGTAAGATAAGGAGTCAACAGTTCATGCCCTCGTTGTTACGAGTTTGGCTATCCCTAATCTCTCTATTCCATATAGTAATTGGATTATAGACTTTAGAGCCACCACACTCGTGGTAGGAGATTTAGGTTTGCTGTGTAATTACACTGAATATAATGGACCAATTAAGACCATTAAGATACCAAATAGAAAGCTTGTTCTTGTGACACATAGGTAGTGCCCAAATAGATCCGGATATAATTTTACTTGACATTTAATATGCTCCCCAACCTCGCTTCATTTTAATTGTTGTATCTAAATTCACTAAAGAACGTAATTGTATGGCTTCATTCTTCCCACACCTCTGTTTAATGCAGGGCCTTCGAGATGGGAAGATCAAGTTGATTGGTAGAGAATTCGTAGGATTATATCTATTGAAAATTGCAAATAAATGCAAGCATGTTCATGATGTTCATGTTTTGAAGGGTAGTGATAATGCTAATAGGATATCCAACTGATCTTTGGCATCAACAACTAGGACATGCACCCTTTTCTGTCATAAGGCATATGGATGTTGTAAGTGATAAAAGACTCTATATGAATAAAGATTGTTCAATTTGTGTTCAATCTAAACAAACCAAATTTCCCTTTACCTGTAATTGTATCAAGACTAAATGATGATTTAAATTTATACATGTTGATGTATGGGGTCCATATAGGACACCCACACATCAAGGGAATCGTTGCTTTTTTAACTATCGTTGATGATTTCTCCCGGTCCACTTAGATAATCTTGATGAGATGTAAATCTAATGTAGTAAATTGCATTAAGAATTTATTTGTTCACGTCATGAACCGGTTCTCAGTGTCTATCAAACATGTAAGGAGTGATAATGGAACAAAATTTGTCAATGAATTGAGATCCTATTTTTTAGACAAGAGAATTATACATGAGTTGACATGCCTCTACACCCCAAAGAAAAATGGGGTTATAGAAAGGAAACATATGACAATTATACAAATTACTAGAAGTTTGATTTTGCAATCTGGGTTTCCCTATTCAATTTTGGGGAGAGTGTGTAAAAATTGCCACCTATCTTATCAATAGGACTCCATCGAATATGCTAAGCTATAAAATGCTATTTGAGATTGTATATAAAAATAAAGTTGACCTGTCAAATTTAAGAATCCCTGAGTGTGCAGCATTTGCTACAAATTTAACTACTACCGAAAAATTAGAACTGAGAGCAAAGGCTTGTGCATTCTTAGGCTATCCATATTCTCAAAAAGACTTGTGCATTCTTAGGCTATCCAGGATTTCTACTGCTTGATATTGAGACTGAGAAATTGTTTGTAAGTCGCCATGTCAGTTTTATGGAGAACAAGTTTCCATTTTTGGATAACAGTAAATGTCCTACAACATAAATTAATGGAAAATTAAAGAATATGTTATGGTTTAATCATGATGAACATATAAACAAGACTAAAAATCAAAATAATATAACAAATGAACTAATAGATGCTAAAAGTCAAGAGCATCCTATTCATATTCTAGCAGCTACTAATAATAATGACATGCGACTTGATGGCAGTGACTTACGGCCTAGTAGAACCAAGAGGCCCCCTATCTGGTCAAATGATTATATTTGTTCTATTTTAAGTGCAGGGAATCATAAGAAGTATTAGGGTAAAAGTGCTTATCCAATTGAGGATTACCTTTCCTATGATAATGTTTCATCTAACCACATAAGTTTCCTATGTAGCATTGATTCAATTGTAGAAACGGTTAATTATGATGAAGCCATGAAGTATCCTAAATGGATAAAGCCGTGAAAGCAAAAATGGATGCACTTGAGAACAATGGCACATGGGAGATTGATTGCACCTATTTTTATATGTTATTTTGTGATTAATATAGGAATTTTATCATGCTAATTGAGACAAAAATGTATCATTTATAATGATTTTGGATTAATGGGTGATTATATGAAAGAGTTT
This sequence comes from Acacia concinna, assembly GCA_037177275.1. NCBI lineage: Eukaryota > Viridiplantae > Streptophyta > Magnoliopsida > Fabales > Fabaceae > Acacia > Acacia concinna. The sequence continues at coordinate 13,417,594 of JBAGKO010000017.1, read as the reverse complement.
AAATAGGGGTATAATGGTCACTTTCATTGATTTTCTTATGATTAATTTTTGGGATAAAAAAAATTAAATTTTCCTTATTTTCTTTGCAGATCAATTTAAGGAAAATTACATAAAAGTACCCAGATTTCTGGAAAATTACAAGACAGTGAAGGAAAGGGCCAAGGAAAATTACATAATAGGCCCATAATTTTCAGTAATTACAAAAAAGACCCTGAACTGTTCACCATCGTCTCCTTATTTTAAACATATTTTTTAGGCTAAAAGGGGATCTGAAAGGAAGGGAAGACAACCGTCACACACAAGAGAAATACTCCACTCCTTACCACCATATTTCCCTCCATCCTACACCTCCATCAACCACCATTCTCACTCCTTATGTTACTCACCACCATCAATTTCTCACAGTCTCTAGCGTCTAGCTTTCACCACCATCAAGCTTCTCCATTCTAACCCCACCGTCACCTTCCTTACCTTCCACCCTTACCGTCAATTGCCACCGCAACCACGACCACTGTCATCCTTCCCCTCTTCACTACATCATTTCATTCATTCCCTTTATTTCCTACCACCAGTGGCTCCTCCGTCCATCACTTTATCATTATACTTCCATCATTTGCTTCATCAAATTGCCAACGTGCATCACTATCTCACAGTTGATGTCTTCAAACACATTGGTGGGGGTTTTGTTGTTATGTGGTGACAAAGAGTAACTTCATATGTGGCTAGGCTCCAACTCTTGATAATTGTGATTTGGCTTGAGTTCTTGAGTTCAACGAGGAGTTTTTCTTGATCTTAGTTCATTTATGCATTTTCAATTGTTATTGTAATGCCTAGTTAAGACCAAAGGTAGTTTCAATAGGATTTTGTTGTGAGCTATTTGGACTTCATATTGTTGAGTTAAGATTATTTATTTTGTGATTGGATTTGGATTATTGCAATTATACGATTTTAATTATGTATTTGTTATTAATTCATTGAGACTATGTGTTTACTAGTTTGTGTAGTTAATTTGAGTGTCGTGGTTGTGCATTCATATTAGAGGAAACAAATGTGTTAATTTGATCCATTTCACACATCAAGTGGTTATTTAATAATATTCTTAAACAATAGCTATAAATGTGATTGTATGAATAACTATTGATTAGGAGTGTTAGACTTAATGTGATTCCTTTGGGTTTTTAATTAAAATTTGATGAATTTTGACTCCAATATCATTTAGTGAACTAGGATAACCATTGAACCAATGTCTCAAGAAGATTCATTTCATTCATATTCCATTCCATTATTATTTTAAAAATACAAAAAATAATAGTTTAGGATTTTAATTAAATTGTATTCTTCTTTTAATTATTATTTTACAAAACCTCAAATCAATTTTATCTTTTTTTTATTGCATTTGCATGACATTTAGGTTACCTAGGAATCAATAAAAGGCTCCTCAAAAAAAGAGAGTGATCATAGATTTGCATATACGCAATCCTTAGTTAATTTTTTTATTGTGAACCTCAAGGCTAATGATAAAAAGCCCTCATAAGAGATTGTACCACTACCTAAAGGAAAACAACCAATAGGATGTAAGTGGGTCTATAAAGTGAAATGCAAATCATATGGTAAGGTAGATAAATATAAAGCTAAATTAGTAGCAAAAAGGATATAGCTAAAAGGAAGGGACTGATTATTATAAAACATTTTCTCCTGTTGTTAAAATTCTTACCATTTGTTTTGTGCTTAAGCTGACATCAGTGGCAACCATACAAAATTGATGTGCACAATGCATTCCTATAGGGAGATCTCCATAAGGAGGTATATATGCACATACCACTTGGATTTGCTAGAAAAGGGGAGCACATTATGTGTAAGTTATGTAAGTCCCTCTATGGGTTGAAACAAGCTTCCAGACAGTGGAACTTTAAGTTGTCACAAAGATTGAAACATGTTGAAACCCTTATTTTGATGATAACAAAAGACATAGGCAAAGTTATATCAGAGATCAATAAGTTTTTCAGTTATTATATCATAATCACTCGAGTGTCACTCGAGTGATAATTTCAGAGATTTTCCTAGCCTTAATCAAAATATCTGTTCATGCAACCAGTTATAAATCACTATGTTTTTATGAAAGCAAAGTATTGATAAAGGGATTCAAAGTGCATTACAAAAGTTTTTCAGAATCACTTGCACATCACTCAAGGGAACTAGAAGTGATTCTCAAAATCACTCGAGTGCCATTCGAGTGATCTTCAAGATCACTTCTAGTGCCACTCGAGTGATCATAAAATTTTTCATCACTGTCACATCACTTCAGTGATCTTGAGAGTGATTGTACAAATCACTTCTAGTGCCACTCAAGTGATCATAAAATTTTTTATCACTTTCACATCACTCCAGTGATCTTGAGAGTGATTGTACAAATCACTTCCAGTACCACTCGAGTGATCATAAAATTTTCCATCACTTTCACATCACTCCAGTGATCATCAAGATCACTTCCAATGCACTCGAGTGATCCCAAAATTTTCAATCACTTTCAAAGCACTTGAGTGATGTTAAGAGTTATCAGTACAAATTACTTTCAGTGCCACTCGAGTGATCCCAAAATTTTCAATCACTTTCAAAACACTCGAGTGATGCTAACAGTGATCAATTCACATCACTTCAAGTGTCATTTCAGTGATGTTACATTCTAGCACTATCACTTTGACTTGAAGATTATCCTAAGTATTATACTTCTGTTCAAACTTATCTCTGAATCTCTTGAGGTCCTTATCGATCATATTCTATTTGAAGCATCATTACATCATTCCCAATATTATTAAATATCTTATGATAATGATGCATGGTTTTAATCTTCTGAATATGAAGATCACTTAAGTAATCATCATAATCACTCGAGTTCCACTCGAGTGATATGATATTTAAAAAACAGAGCATCAAATCTTTTATTCAAAATCAAGTGTTGTAATTTATTTAAGTATGGTGAAATCAAGTTTTCTACTAATACATCTTTGTGGAAGTGTTTGTTCATCACATCATCATCTTCAAGGATCAAAATGGCCATTTGATCAAAAATCCGTTGCTAATGTCATCAGCATTAAATGCACCAACAGCTATATTTCAAATCTCTTCTTCTTCATTCCAACGGCTATAATCTTGGGAACTAAAGAGCCTCTACAATCAAACGGTTGCAAAATTAACTCTGACATCTTCAACCGGATTTACAATGGTCATTAAATTCATCCTTGGTATAAATACTAGTAGCATTGAAGGCAAAACTAACAAACACATTTATTGCAAATTTTACTGTTCTATTAATTTATGAGAGCATGCATACTCTGTGATTAAAGAGCTTCAGTGTTTAGTTACTTACTCTTTCAAGAGAGCATTAATTCCTTCACCTACATTCTCTATAAGATATCAAGGTAGTGGAACCTTGAGATAGGCATCGTATTGCAAAGTATAAGGGGGAGAGTGAGTGTTCCTTCTTGTACACGATTGTATGGTGGCACCAAGAGTCAGTTAATCTTGGAAGATAGTGGAAGTCTTGGAGGTGATTCCAAGGACTGGACGTAGGTCAATGTTTGGACCGAACCAGTATAAATCTTATGTGCCTTCATCTGGTGACTCATTTTCATTTTCTCTTATGAAGTTTTTAAAAATTTACTAAAATTTTTATAACATCACTCAATTCACCCCCTCTTGGGTGATAGGCTTGCACTAAAAAAATAATGGGGTTTTATGCAAAGCAAGAATGACTACTCCCTGTTCACTATACAGTCCAATGATGGTATAGTTATAATTCTTGAAAATCCTTGTTCACCATACCGCTTTTACATGCTCATTTCAAAATGAAAGATTTAGGTCACATGAGATATTTCCTTGGCATTGAAATAGATAGATCTAAAAAAGGAATAATATTATGTCAACATATATATGTTCTTGACTTGTTATCTAAGACAGAAATGAGTGGATGCAAACTACTTGGAGTGCTAATGGCATAAAATGTGAAGCTAATCACCTATGAGGAAGGAAAGGACAAGAAGGAGGACCTATATAAGCATCCAAATAGATATATGAAGTTAGTTATAAAGCTTATTTACTTAACTATAACTAGGCCTGACATCTCCTTTTCTGTGTAGGCTCTCAGCCAGTTCATGCAGCAGCCAACAAAAGCACACTATGCAGTAGCCATGAATGTTATTCAGTACTTAAAAGGAAGTCCAGGGTTGGGATACTAATTAGTTCAGAAGGAGAACGTGCATTTGAGTGTTATTGTGATACGAATTAGGTGTCTTGCATAACAACACAAAGATTGGTGACTAGATACATTCTTAAATTTGAAGGATCATTGGTTTTGTGGAAGACAAAGAAGTAGAGCACCATGTCAAAGTTGTCAACAAAAGAAAAATAAGAGCTCTTAGCTTGGCAAATTCAAGAATTATTTGGGCACTTGGCTTACTTGGAGATTTTCAGATTTAGCCTGAAAGTCCCATGAAGATTTTCTGCAACAATAGGCAATGATACATATTACTGCCAATCCCGTGTTTTGAAACAACCCCCAATAATTACTGCATAATTAAACATTACAAACAAGTCCTAGAAAAAGATGTACTAAAAAGGGCTCAACCTATAGTACAAGTCCCAGAATGCAGCAGAATATTCAAAGCATGCAACATATACCAAAAAAGCCCTAAAGTTTAGCAATATACATAGACTATGATAATGTAACTACACGAGGCATACAAGATTGATAAGTCAAATCAAATCTTGGACGCCTTCCCCTTGAAACTAACACTTGAACTCTCGTTTGTAAAATAATAAATAACCAAATACTAAGTCACATGAACCCAATAACCACTTAACCAATTTAACAAGTATGTAGGGAATGATTACAAGATAGTTAAGTAGGCAAGATATAAGTTCATATAACATAAAGTATCAACAGTTTTTCAGAAACAATAATAGTTCAAAAGATAATTCATTATGCATAGAACCTCCTCAGCCATCCTTATAACTATTGACACAACCCATGGGCTATAACACATAAGATTATTTGCCTCTATGACAAGACTGCGTTAATCTCTCCAATAATGAGGTGTAGCCCAGCCAAAGGCTATAGAACTCATATCGGATCATGAGTTCCATTTCCTTCGAATATGGAAAGATGTCATGTCCCTTGAGCTGACCCTTGCCAGGCCAAAGGAATGGTGATACCAATAGCCCTGAAAATGTCAAAAACTAGCCATTATGCGCACAGTGTTGGTTATACCACGTGGTATAAAATAATCAAACATCATACAATCCCAACCATGGTTAAAAAAATCAGACCAGACCGCCCGATTCAAGCCAAAAACTGGTGAACCAGGTACTAGTCCGGTATGATTCGCATATTGAATCGGAAAAAATATGACTCGGACTGAACCGGCTGAAACTGGTGAGAACCAGGTAACCGACGAGTGAGACGGTCTCAACAGGTGAGAAAAAAACAACCAGCGATCAAAAGAAAAGCTCCACAAAGACAAAAGAATGACATAGAAGGCGAAGAGATCAAGTAACTTGAAAAGAAAAACAAGAAGAAATCTAGCATCTTTTATTTAATTTACTCTTAAGAAACATAAAAAACTGAAAACAAAAGATAACAAAATAATCATAAGTATCTAAAGCTCCAAAACCATTTATTCTTCGACCACGTGCATCACAAATCCAACAGCTTCCGATCTTCAAACTGAGAAGACGATTTGCTAGAGGGATAGAGAATGTGAGGCTTTATTTATGTAAAAGCTCTACAAGCAAAGAGAGAGAGAGAGATGAGAGTGTTTCTATGCGTGAGAAAGAAGAGTAAAGGAAGGGGTGTGATGTGATGGGATGAATTTGAAAAAGCAAGGAATTAAATGCTTCAACACGGTTTCCAATAAAATGTTGTAGTATATAAATTTATCAAAAGAAAAGCCTTTCACGTTTCCTTCCTTGTTTGAAAAAAATGTACTAGCTATAGTTGATGTTACAATATTACACTCTCGAGGAGCAAAGGCTACATACTTAATATTGTTATTTATAAATTATATTTTTATAGTAAAATAATATGAGTTTTTGACATCTTAATTAAATAATATTACTTTAAATATGACCAATATAATCCTAATTGATCTATGTCTAGTGGATTAACCCTTAAATCAATATCTTATTCAAAAGCTTTGATAATTATTTTATTATTATCAATTAAATTATAATATTTTAATATAACCGGTTCAACCCCAGATCCGACCCGGTTCAACCCTTTAAACCCTAAACCCATGTCGTAACTGGTTCGATGCTCGGTCTGATTTTTTGTACCTTGTGCCTTATCAAGATGTTGCTTGCTGTGTGTATTAAAAAAAAATAGAAAAGAAATACTCTTTGCTTAACATTTTAATAACAACAATTTATTCCTACCCAGACCAATTCCCTAGGGAGAAAAAGCATCTCTCTTTCCAGAAACATAATGTGATCTATCGTGTTTGTATTATCTGGTAGTTGGAAGGCAATAGGCAATGCCCATATACCCAAATACACTCTTCAATACTGACATATCAAGATAAAATTTTACAAGCATTGACTTGGTAATAGGAACCTTTCAAGAATCAGAATAAGAAAGTTTGTGTGCACGGAGTAATAAGCTTCCTTGCTTATGATTTCATTCATGAACTGCTTTTCTTGTTCAAATCGCCACACAACACACATGATTATGCCATGCCGTTTCATTGTATAAACACGGATGGATTTCTTTTCCTTCTTCTGCCAAAGTCCTAACACAAAGCATTGCTATTGCTAATGGCGTAGCACACACAAGTGGCTGATGCATTTATATACTTGTTCCCACTATGTATGTTAATGTTCTTCCCCACAAGGCATTGCTGTACAAGGGCCATATACTAACTCCAATTGTGTTTGTTTCAGAATTCAGCGGAAGGCGTGATTATAGTCATGATAACGGAAATTCTTGTAGGTGAAATGAGCTACCCATCTCGACAGTGCAAATGACAGTACCGCCATCACTACCAGCCAATTTCTCGCCGCCGCTGATAACATACCCTCCTTCATTGCCGCCACTATCCCTACTGAAGCTACTGATATTATCTGCAGCACCACTTCCGCCACATTTAAACTCTTGTAAGCTAATCTGCAGCTCTTGCAGTTTACCACATGAGTCCAGTACCTGCCATAATTCATAATTGCCACTCGTTTTTAATAGGAATCTGACTGAACAACAGATACAAACTGAAGCTCAAACAAGGACCCTACTGGCCGTATCTACCTATCCATTAGTTGTTCTCTCGGAGGAGTTGCAGGAAGTGAGCCGCTATATTTCCCTCTCCACTCAACTTGGCCACCCGAGTATTTCTTCAACCACTTTCTGTAACCAACCACAAGAGCATCTGACTTTGTTGGCACAAAACTGGCTCTCTGCCAATTGGACGGACCCGCATCCATTATTTTATGTTCCTGTCAACAAAATTTGCAAGCAATCCAATTGTTAAAACGTTTTCCAGGAACCATATTGCTGGCAAGGATATAGCAGATCCAGGTTGTTCAAGAATATAGCCCAAAATCCAGCATATTCAAACTCTCAAACATATCAGACACCCATACGTATGGATAAAATAAAGCAATCGAACAGACTTAACAAGGCTCTTTATCCCTCATGTGGTGACTGGAGAGACTTTCCTGCCTATCAAGATACACACAAACAGCAAGTGATGTCTTATGGTAACAAGTTGAGGAACACTAGAAGACAATATCCTAACAAAAATCCAAATTGGTTCTCATATGCATATGCCAATTTAGACATTAAATAGCTTATACAATGCGAGACACCAAATCACACGTCAAAATTTATACCCTAGTTTCTTCAGTAGCAGCCTCTATGGGATTTCAAATAAATTGAATATGAAATATTGGGGATTATGGGATAAAAAATAAATCTTCTTGGTTGCAGACTTGGTGCAATACAAAGTCAACAATATCTTGAAGATGAAAATTCTAGTGACTTTTGGAATCAATTAGCCATCTGGACAAGAAATAACTTTGAAGAGTGAACTGGAATCACCTGAACATGAAGAAGATATAAATCAGAATCTAGAATTAGGTTCTGTCCAATATGAAATATCCATCTTGGGACAACTTTGTCAATCCACAGTCCAAAGTTTCTAGGAAAGCTCCATATCAATCTGCTTTTACCTGGACTAACTGGAATACAAACAAATATCAAAGCCGCCTTCCTTTGTCTTGATGATGAGTTCTGCAATAACCCAGTCAAATATGCATTAAAGTACATATAGCTTATCAAATTATTCTCGGTATATTTGTAGTCCTGCAAATCATCTTTACCTTAGAATCTGCTGATGACGTAGAGACATTAGGCTGATCCGGCTTAGAATAAGCATAAAAAATACATGGTGACATAAATTTGCTGTCGCTCCAACCCTGATCTGCTGTGAAACCATTGATGTCTAGCTTCTCAATTGACAGCTCAAGGGGTCTGCCCCCTTCCCTATCAACCTTCTCTGTGAACTCAATGTAGTGTTGCATAGGTAAGTGTCATATATAAAGCAAGCAAGAATTCACCGAAGGTCAGACGTTCAACTCATCTACCTTTTGGTTGCTGAGTTGGCATCAACCCATAATGTGCATAGGGAACATGGGAAGGATCCATGAGATTCTCTATCAATACCTCATACCTGAAATTGAGTAAGTTTCCTAGTTAGTTACTAGAACTATGAATGGAAAACTTTCGTTAATTACACACGGCACAGTGCTTAATTTAATATTCCCGCATTTCCAATCACAAGGACAACCCACATAGGAATGGTTTAATTTTTTGAAATGCAACAGACTATAAGCCCATTTGAAACCTATCTGAAGGTAAAGAATCATGAATTGTGTCTTAGAATCATGCCCGTAAGGAATATCTCTGTTTCCCATTAATCTAGTGAAAGATGGATCGTCCAGTTCTGGAATGTATGGAGGCTTCTTTCTTGAAAGAATATCTTTGTACTGAGGATCCGTGTTTGGCCAAAACCATAAGATATCATTCTGCACAGTACTTGGATAGGCAGCTGCACATGCTTTTTTGAATGTGTGAATCTGCAAATTTCGGTAGCGAGAGAAATTGCCATCAGATCCTGTACTCATGAGGATTATTAGGCTAGCATAGAGCATATGCCGCTATAATAAAACAAGACAACAAACAACCAAACTCGACATCGGAAAGGACAGAAGGAGAGGAGGTGAAAAAACCACGCAGTGGCCAAATTTACTGGTAACATTGACATTGATAATTTCAGCTCCTAGTCTTGATTATGTTTAGTCATCACATGTTTAATAGAATCAGTTATCAAATAACTAAAGTTGGTACAATTAGTTATGTGAAACAGCTGGCACCAAACCAAGCTGAGGACGTGTCTATGTATGTGTACCTCTCTCTCGTATTAATGTTTGTTCTTGATCCTTTTATCATTTTATGTCGTTAGCTGAACTATTATTAGCGCCTGGAACCTAAAACTGGACCGTGGACACTGGAAAATAAAAAATGTTTTTGCCAACTGGCATTGCCCAAAATAGTAAATACGGAAGGAATCTTTAATTTACCGGCGGACCATCACGAGGTGCCTGAGGAATGAGCATGCAATCGCCAGAGCCATCAAAACACCAGCCATGGTAAACACATTGCAACCTCCCCCATTGATCAATCCGCCCTTCAGACAAAGGAGCCAATCTATGAGGACATGTATCATCAAACACCTTCCAACCACTCTCATTTCGATCCCACCACACGACCACATCAATACCCAACACCTTCTTGGCATGCGGTGCCCTCTTGTCCAGGTCACACACCGGCATTACAGGGTACCACTGTGAATACCAATCGAATTTGTGGGTTGAACCTTCAATTCCCGGCTCATCCACTGGTGGGTCGGTGCTGCGTTCTGTTGAGACAGTAGGTGATAAAGAAGAAAAAAGCCTGGATTTCAATTTTTTCCTGTCAAGTAAAGCGATTGTCGGGTTGAGTTGGAGGTTGAAGAACATAGGTTTTCTGATCAACGAGGTTATATCAGGTGCAGTTGAAGTTGAAGTAGAAGTGTGGATCGAGGGAACACACAAAGCCGGCAAAGCTTCCATCTTTGCTAGCAGACCGGGATGAAGATGTAAGGGAAGAGAAGCAGCTTACGGTGCCGCAAATTGAAACAAAAAGGAAGCTGGTGGAAATGGATATATATGCACCTGGAACTTGAGGCTGTCGTTCACCCAAATTAGAAATGTCAAATGCGTAATAATAATCCTCAACAAATTGAGGCTCACGTTTATCCAACTCCGAACTCTCCATGGCCGAAATTTTTTTCACCCTGCACGGGTCATGTTACACTCTACGTTGGCTACCAGATAATGAATTTTAATAGATTGTGATAAGAATATGAATTGGGATTGAGAATAAGATTAGAATAAGGATTAGAGTTTAAAATAACTTTTGGTTCATGATAATAATTAGAAATACTGATAAAAGTTAAATTTAAGTTTTTAATTAATCATAAATAAGAAAAAAACTATTTTACAATTAAATTAATCTATGAGAAATTTTATCAGAAAAATATTATAAATAAGGATATTTTTGTCCACAAATTTTGTAATTCCAGGCTTAAAAATACAAAACCAGGGGTAAGGTGACTTTGCAGGAATCCCTCCTTTGTGGTATTCATAATCCCTGACCCAATCCCAATCTATTGTACCAAACGATACAAATAACCCAATCCCTGTCTATCAGTCACTCATACCAAACAAAGCCTAAGTTATTGGTTTATAATATTCAAAGT
>JBAGKO010000017.1:13394278-13406650 GCA_037177275.1 Acacia concinna | reverse complement strand
TAACTTGATTCAATAACCTTGTATTCATAATTCATTGTTTTCATACTCTGAGCTTTAGCTAAACATGCGAAAAGATTGTCAAAATATATAAGGTTTTATTGTACACCCAATTCACCCCCCTCTTGGGTGAACAGCCGGTTCTAACAAAGATCACAATTGACAAGACAGGTATACAACAATTAACATTAGAGAAAGGAAGATAACCTAACTATATGACAGATAGAAAGTAAGGCATCTGTAGAGAAAAGAAAAGGGAGAAGATGGACTTGAGTGAGGAGTAGCTACGGACTGGATGTGGAGTAAAGTGAGAAGAAGATTGAGATTTTATAGGGTAGAGTTGGGGTTTGCTTTTTGATTAAAATAATATATATATATATATATATATTTCAGAGATGATATAATAATGATTGTTGGTAATATTTAGACAATTTATTCTTACTCTCTCTTCCCCCCCTCAAATAATAAGAGAAGTTTACACACATGCTTATATATTTAAACATAATTATTTTATTTTATCATTTTTTTAATATTTCATTTGCATTGTTTTATTTTATACACTAATTAGTTAAATAATTTTTTATTGTTTTGAACTTGATATCAATTATCATTTTTTTCCGTACTAATTTATTTTAACTCTTGACTAAATAAAATTAACTATCTGTTCTGCCTCGTAGTTGCAATGTGTGAGCATTTTGTAAATGAACAGGTGGGCCTGAAATTGGTTGTTGCTGACCAAACTTGCGTAACACATGATCTGGATGATGCCATTTTACAATATTGAAGCATATCAAAGGCACATAAGCAAGCCATATTTATGATGTCTGTGTGCAATACTCTGGAATCAACTGCTGAGCCTTGACAGATTCGTATGGCTGCCAAATGATCTCATCATCCACCATTTTGTCAAAGAAACCCCTGTGTCGTCGACTGGATGAGAACTGTATCTCACACGTTGCCACCTGTAATTAGAGAAAATAACATGGTATTTTGTATAAATTTAATTATATAAATGTGAATGAGACCTTTCATAGGTGAAGTTTACTATACCTGAATCCCAACAGAGGTAACAAATTATATATATATATGTAATTTTGGGTCTGGAGGCGGAGGCCGTTGTGGTGCTATCATAGGGAAGTGACCCCAGGCCCACATATGTACTAACGACAAGCATCCTCCAATATTTAACTCCGCTAGGTCAGTAGCATTACATAGCTTTTTGTAAAGATGAGCCAAGACCGCCAATCCCCAACTATGTTGTCCAGCATCTCCAAAATCAATGAAGAGTGAAATATACATTAAGTAAACGCGATTTCCTGATCTATCTAGCATCAGGAATTCGCCTATCAATCTAAGTATATAGGCACGCGTAAATTGTTGCACCAGTTATCATTGGCATTTGGTGGTAGATCCTGGAAGTATTGTTCCAACTAACTTATTTTTAGTCATTGGCCACAGCCTATTTATACACAAGGGAGAAGGGAGAAGGACGTTGCCTCCTTCATATTATAATGTTGAAGTGACAAAAGCCTGCGAAGAGAAAAAAATAAAAGGGAGAAGGACTCTGCAGCGATCGGGCGTGCGAGGGAATAGCATCGTTCACGAGGTGAACAACTGTACAAGTCATTCACCACATGAACGACTTGTCAGTCGTTCACGTGAATGACTGTGCACAAGTCGTTCACGTTTCATCTCTATCCGTCCCTATCTAACCTGATTTTAACACAAATCGCTCTTATCATGAATGATTTGTGAAAATCATTGCTATTAAGAACGATTTATAGTGTTGTATCTGGCTAATTATTTTTTTTCATTGTATTTCGGTAAAAAATTTTACTGTTTATATTATTTTATTAAAAAAGCCAAATATGTTCATTAGATCCTTATCAAAATTCCCAAATTAATTATGTACCATGAGATTTAATCAGGATCTATCATATAATTGAAAATATTAATTTATCATAAAATAAGAAAATAAAATCTTATTCAATAATATCTAATTAATTCAAATATATATTATCTCTTAAAATCAACTAATTATCCAAATATTTCCTAATATATCCAAATTAATCTAAAATAATCCCCAAATTAATTAAATGAGGCAAGATAAAATATATGAAAATATTGATTTATCAGGTATTATTTATATAAATAAAATAAAATAAACAAGACATCCAATTAGTATCCCTAATGTCATCCCAATCCCGACGAGAATAGGATGAGATACGGAACAACTTTACTACACGGGCATTTTTGTGGGATGAGACTCGGAATATACCTATCATGTCCCGTCCTATCTCTTGAACACCCCTAATGGACATATTGGACTAGTGGGGAGGTTTTTTTTTCTTTTTTAAAAATGGCATTTAGGTCTAAGGACCAAATAAATTTACAAAAAAGTCCTATAGGAATTTCCCCTTATCAATGTTTCTTTAGCGATTTCACTTATATTAAGTCTAATTGCCAAATTACATCCATGTCCCCATTCATGATAAGTCCATGTGCTTGTTTAGACAATACTACTTATTTTGACAAGTATATTTAATTTGACGAATTCCATTCCATGTGGCTATTTTAACAAATTCATGTGACTATTTATAGAAGGTCACGTGTCTATTTTAATAATGTGACCGCCTTTGATAAGTGTATTCAATTTGACGAATTTATTTTCTTTTTTTTAACATGACTGTTTTAACAAATCCATTTGTTTGTTTTGACGATAAAATTTGCCTATTTTTAATGAATGAAGGAAACGAGGCAATTTAACAATTAAATTTAGTATCAGTAATGTCTCCAAAGACCTCTTTAATAGGAAAAATTCCTATAAGACTTTTTTATAAATTTATTTGGTCCTTCAGGCTTGAATGTTATTTTCCTTTTTTTTTTTAGCCCCACAAGGAACCATGGGAGAGATGCTATGAAAAGAAGAAGATAATTGTACTAAAAAGAAGAAGAATAATAAAAACATTTTAATGGTAAAATTTTTTTATTTAATTATATTAATTACGGTTCCTTTTTATCTTTTTCTTTTTCTATATACAAACATGAATTACGGTTCTAAGCAAAAAAGCCATGGATAGCTTTTTTTCTATTTTCCAAGCTTCGGCAGTTCTGTTTTCCTCTGTATCTCGAAAAAAAGAAAATAAAAAAAAAAAAAAAGACGGGGGTGCAGGGTAGGGGAGGAGGGCGCGAGAAGTATATACTATATGCACTAAACTAAACTATCAACTTTGGCCCAAAAAAAAAAAAAAAACTAAACTATCAACTATTAATTGATTTTTTAAGAAACCAATTCTCATCTTCAGTCCTTCCTTCGCTCTGTAACCGGCCGAAGGCAGATCTGTTGCCTCCATTCCGAGGTACATTTAAATCAGCCTCCCGTTCCACCGATCCCTCTTTCGCAAATCATCGTCATCTGGTTTACTCCATCCCCTCGCGAGATATTGCTTCATCTTCACTAGCAGGTATCAACTTCGTCCTACACTGCTTTACGATTTGTTAAACTACACCTGAATGATTGTTTCTATGTGCACCTCTTCGAAACACGACACCGCGAAGCTGCCTCTGAATATATTCTCGCCTCGCCGCTCTTCTTTTCGCTCCCCCTGTTTTCTTTGCATATTTTTTTTCTTGTTAAACTTATATTCTTTTCGAGTCTTTTTTCTTAATTGGTTCTAGTTGAAAATGGTGGAGGGAACTTTCGGAGTTAGGGACTAAATTCAGCTGTTGGAGTCTAATGGATTGTGGATCTTTAATGACGCAATAATGGACTTAGGACAACGTAGAAGATTCCTGCTAGTTTTAGGATCCACTTATGTTAAAAAAATATAATCTTCCCTGATATATATTCCCCTTTGATGTTCCAGTAATGAGAAGGTAGAGTGAGAAACAACATGGAGGGCGACCTTCAAAAGTCCGTCTCTTTTCGGCTAAATCGGAGGGGAGAACGAAGTAGTCAGAATACAGATGCTAAAGGTGGGGGAAGAACTATGCTATTCACTTCTGTTAATCCTTTGAATTACTTCTTTTGGTTGACTAGGTCCTGTTTTACGACTTCCCTTCTCAAGACAGGCGCAAGAAATTGAATATTGGTTGCTTCTTTTTTTTTTTTTTAATAATTTGTCGAGAAGACACTCATTGGTAGATGATTGTATGCTGTTAATAAAGCATTCATTATTTTTTGTTTTTTTATCTTATTGTCCTTTTAAACTTTCTTTGTGGGAAAGGTTTTTGCTGGACAGTGAGGTATTGTTATTCTTGCAGATGAGTAAAATTTGATGTTGATGGTGCAGATTTTGAAGTGGGCTTATTTTCTTCAGGGAGACTATCTCAAGATAACCCCATGAAGATTGTTTGGAAGAAAGGCTTTATTAGGCTGGTTCTTGTTACTGGGATCTTGTGGATGCTATTGATCCTTATTGCATTGTTGTTCCATATTTGGTCTTGTCAATCATCTGTCTCCTTTTTCTCAGGTATTGGTTACTTCCTGGCTGTTTCCTTAAGTTCATTTTCTTGTCTCTTTAGCTATTAAAGTCTCCATGGACGGCCATCTCTATTTCCATCCACTGCATTTGGTGTTTAAGCCAAGTTTTACTGCTTGTTATCACAAAACCAGGTGTGGGCAATTTTATGTAATATCTAGATAGAGGCATATAAACGCAAAATTCTGGATATTTCATTTATAGTATAGATTTGGCTTCACTCTGTCTCCTGTACTGTAGAATATGTAATAACAAATTTCTTCATGAGCGTTCACAGTGAATATAGAAACGCAAGGGATTTTTCATTTCTAGTTAGAGCTAGGAAAAGAAAAATATTTTTAAAAATTTTAAATATTGTTTTTGTTGGGTTGATTTTACTGCTAAGTGACAAATACTTTTCCTATTGGCTTTCTTTTTATTCTCTTTTACTACCCCGTTGCTCTTTTAATAGTTGGGTGGGGTTTCATAAAGGGTTTTAGGACAGCATGCTTGTGATTAATTCGAAGACTGGAATGGAGTTTGGAACTACAAATATATTCAAAGTGATGAATTCATTTCCAAAATTGCAATGCTATAACTAAGACTATTAATATATGGAATGTTCTTTTGGGTATTAGATTGTATGCTCCTAAGAAAGGCTGTGGAAATAAAATATTCCATACCCTCCCCTTTCTTCACCAAAATTGTGCATGACATGTTCCTTTTTCTGTTGCTTTATTGCTTCACTTGCAGCTATATGTAATAAAGAAAGCAAGGTTTACACAATGTTAGACACGATGGGATTTGTATCAAAACCTCACAGTAAGATTATAACAGTTTTTCCTCATTTGAACCTTTTACTCTTCACCTAAATAATTAGTTTCAATAATAATTTTGCTTCTATTTACCAGGATGTCCGATCCCAGTTGCAATTGATCCCAATAAAATAGTTATTCCAACTGGAAAAAGTTCTGATGAAATTGTGAAAAATTTATCGTATATTGTTGAAGATGAAGTTCCGCATAATGAACCTCAGTCATCTCCTCTGTTTGGAGGCCATCTAAGTTGGTCTCAGAGGGAGGATAGTTTCAAACTAAATTCAACCATGAAGGTAAAATTTCTTAGTCCAATTTTATTCATTTTTTCATAATCTTACATATGTATATTGTTGTTTCCTTTCATCCTTAGATGAATCTTGCTTAACATGTGCTCTGTCCCTCAGGTTCACTGTGGTTTTATGAAAGGGGGCGGTGCTGAAATGGATCATGTGGACACAAATTTTGTCAAGAAATGTAAGTTCGTTGTTGCGTCTGGTATTTTTGATGGATATGATGTGCCCCAACAGCCATCAAATGTTAGCGTTCGTTCTAAGGAGCTCTTTTGTTTTCTTATGGTGGTGGATGAGATATCTCTGAAATTCATTAAGGAAAATGCTACTGTTAAACAAGACAGTGATGGTGGAAAATGGGTGGGGATTTGGCGTCTTATTTTACTTAAGCGTCCACCCTATGATGAACCAAGAAGGAATGGAAAGGTTCCCAAGATTTTAACCCACAGGCTGTTCCCTCAAGCACAATATAGTGTTTGGATTGATGGTAAAATGGAGCTGATCGTTGATCCATTGCTTATCCTTGAGAGGTGCTTATACCATTGGCCATCTTCTACGTCTAGTCTTTCTGATATGTGAATGTATAGTTCTGTTTCTCTATATTGGTTTTTAAACATTTATGCATCTGTTGGTTGAGGAGGTAAATAAGAAGGTAAGAGAAAAATCAGATTTTGAACCCAGTGTCTTGCGACCTTTTTATAACAGTTGATTGCATGAAATGATTCCTGGATACATGATTTTGGAGAGCTCAATTTATGTTTAGTTAATGTTCTCTGTTTGAAATCCCTGTCTGTCCTATAGCTCTCTTTTTTTTCTTCATAACATTAGACACTAAATACCTTAGGCCTATAGGTGCTAAATATTATAGGGAAAATTGCGTTTTGGTCCCAACCAACAAAATTTATAACAAAATGGCCTCACGTAATTGCAAAAAAAGCCCAAAGCTGTCAATAGGACATTTTGTTGTCATTAACAACTCTAGCTGGCCTATTGACAACTTTATGAAACTTTTTTGCAATTATGCGATTTCGTGTAGGACTTTTTTGCAAATACGCGATTTCGCGGGACCATTTTGTTGTAAATTCTGTTGGTTGGGACCAAAACGCAATTTCCCAATATTATATGGATTTTCTTGTCGTGTTTTAACTTTACACTGGAAAAACTATCAACGCAGTCTTAGCATTTATTGTTCTAAACTCACCCCTTAATGGTTTATCTTAACTATTATTTCGGGGACATTTTTATCTTCCCTGTTAAAATGCAAAGTTCATCTATTGTATTTATATGCGTTCAACATGTAGGTTCCCTGTGCTGAATATGGGCATATTTTTAGAAAATGTTGGTGTTTCCAATCTAAATACCGCAATGAATTTCAGAATCATATTATCCAAAAAGAAAACATAGGGGGTCATTTTTAGTGGCAGATGGTTTAAAGTATAATTTTCTCTTCTTTTTTTTTCCTTTAGTTTTTAAATGTTCATTTAACTATGTATCATAAGCACATTCCAGTGGATTCAATGCTTTATAGTTTTCAAAACGTGGCAACTCCAGTTATGATTGTGATGACGATGATGGAGATGGAAATAACTCAGCTTTTACTATACAGATACTTATGGCGTGGGAAGCATACATTTGCCATTGCTCAGCATAAGCATCACCGTAGCATATATGAGGAAGCTGATGCAAACAAAAGAAGAAAGCGATATGCACGCCCCCTAATTGATCTGCACATGAAAATCTACTATTATGAAGGAATGAAGCCATGGAATCCCATGAAAAGGACCATTAGTGGTAAGACTGAAAACAAGACATTTTGGTTATGTATTTTATTTGGAAATTCAACTACAACTTGGTCCGTCTTTCTTAGATGAAAAACTTAAAATAATCAGCCCAGAAGCTAACTAAATTACCTCAAAAGAAGTAAGCGTGAATACATCATTCTCGTCAGCACACGTATGAACTTCTCTCAGTTTGAAAATTCTTATTTAAAGAAAACGTTGTAGAGTCTGTATGGCATGGGTCCATATGGTGACAGGACAAGTGTTGTCATTTATGATTTGAATTTTTTGTCTAGTTTTGAAGATTTACAACGATTGTGAAGAAGAAAAGGTCGATGCTGTTGTATGGAATTCTATATCCTTATCAGGCATTATTGTTTAGTTCATATTCAGCGAGTATCCTTAGTTTAAAAGTGAAGTTCGGAGAGAATACTGTTCAATATCTGAATTTATATATTGAATCGTATGAGTTAATCTCCATAATACAGAAAGATCAGTAATCCAGCACCTCAAGTACTTGATAGATGGTATTGTTTAACGAGTTTATGGTATTGCAGATGTACCAGAGGGAGCTGTAATTATTCGAGAACATACTTTAATGAACAACTTGTTTAGCTGTGTGTGGTTCAATGAGGTTCATCTCTTCACCCCAAGGGATCAGCTGAGTTTTGGCTATGTAGTGTACAGGTTAGGGGAGGCGTTCGAATTCTTCATGTTTCCCAACTGTGAGTACAATTCATTGTTTATGTTGCATCCACACACGAGAGAGCATTCTTCTCCCGTAGAGTGGGTCAAGCGGCTGGATCAACTTAAGAGTAGCGGCCTTAAAGAAAGCAGGGGAGGATTGGGCTTGTGGACGCCTTATCCGGGGGATCTAGCTTCTGTTGTCCTGCCCAATGTAACAAGAACATCAAAAGCAGGCTGACAATATTGATTTTGTCATGATTGTTTCCAAGGACTTCAGTATGCATTCATATTTTACTTAATCTAATGTCTTCAATGGAAAGTCACGTTAAAGTTCTGCGAGTTTCTGTTGAAGTTTAAATGTAAATATTGTTTTCTTAAAAAGAGAAAATATGTTCGATAATCTGTTATCGCGAGTCCAGCGTTGTATGGTTGGTTTATTCACGCACCTCCAACGGATGACCGTCTATGTCTGTCCAGTATGGGTGCAAAAAGAATTATGGCACTTCAGAATTCGCTAATTGTTGTCTTTTTAATCGCCACTTTAATTCTAGGTTTTTCTTTGGACAAAAGTATAATTCTAGTTTAACATAGCTGTTTATCATAAAAGATCATTTCAACTCTTTAATCCCAACAATCGATGCTCATAATTTATTACATAATTGGAGTAAAATGATCGTGTTTCATTTGCGGTGTAGTTATCCATGCGCTGACCTGATGGGTATTTATTTGTTATATTTATGGTAAATATAAATTTGATTCTTGCTCTCAACAATGAAATAAAATGACAACATGCAGCGTCCCCAAAGTAAAATTAAATAACTTGACTTACCCAGAAGACCAACTACCACCTTGGAACGCCACAACTGGGAACTCCGCCCATATCTAATACTATGGTGCAGCATTTCAATTCACATTTAAGCATGACCTATGTCATTAATACATGTCATACCCTGTGTGAGTATGCTTGCCCATTGACAAGCCTGTTCACAGAACATCAATTTAATTTATTACCAAAGTGTTTCCAAACAAAAATACGTGCGTGTCAAATCATGAAATGTCACGGATAAGTTACACATGCTTATCACAGAATATCAGATTTGATCTTATGAGAGGCCATTGTGCATGGACCATCTTTGATCCCGCCATCCAAGCTGCCGACCACTGGGATTTCTTCTTCTTCGAAATGAAAAACTGTTTCTCCGGTATGGACCATGAGTGATTCTTGATAAGGCACGAGGCATCCTGGTTGAAGGCATACCAGCACCCGGGCTAACCTCCCTACAATACTCAGGAAGATCACGAGGCATTCTTGAGTATGACAAACTTGTTCTCCATCTAGCTGTACGATTTGCCTCCCTATCACGCAATGATGATATACTAGATCTCCTTCTGCTTCTATGATTTATATCCTCTTCTTGAGTTGAAGACAGATTGGCTCTCCATCTAGCTGATCGATTTCTCTCAGTGTACATCAATCTTGACCTTCTGTCACGCACGGGCACTCCAAGTCTCAAATCATTGAACAAATCAGTTATTCCATCAGACTCATCAACACTAGCAGTCATTATATCAAAGTCCTCCATAGTAGAAAAAATATCCTGTAAAAACATGGATATCATGTCACTTAGATCCCTGGTCATAAAGTTGTCTGTGCCAAAACTTGCTTCGGTAGAGCTAAGGAAATCTTCCAAGTCCCATTCCTGTTCCATCCTTGTCCAATCACGCTGACGAATGGGATCCACCTCTGATGGTCGAGCTGAAGGATGATCAGACCTAGCATGCTTCCTAAGTTCTGAATATGTCCCTTGAAAATCACATATCTCAGAGGAACAGCTCCTGAGTTTAGAGTTCATGTACCTACGAGCAGGTTCCAAAACCATGTATCCATAAATTTCTCCCCGACAAAGAGGGCAAACAATTTTTGATTGTGACTGGTTACCACGTTGCTCTGACTGAACCTCACAACTGCTGGGAGATGCTGTGCTGGTGAGAGAGATTTCGTCAAGTGTTGAGGACGAGAGATGAGGACCATAAGACTTACAAAATTGGTCTAGGCAGTTGGAGTGCCGGTGACTGGTATTACACATATAAGGGCGGCAGCCAATCTCATGAGAAGAACATTTCAGAAGAACTGCATTATGGGGGTGTTCCATGCAGATAGGACACCTAGCTTCTTTCCATTCCTTCACATTCTTAGCTGATCCCAACTGATTCATGGCTCTTTGTTGTTCCACATTTTTGGAGTTGCAAGGGTAAGGATATGACCTAAGGCATTCATTTGAAGGGGAATTCACTCTCCTAACTTTTGGCATTTTCTAACTTTCAGCCCGCTGCTGCTGCTAAGAAACATCAACATAGAACACATCACTTGAAGAAATAACAAATGTGAGGCAATCACTGAGGAATAATAACAAAATCAGAGATGTATGGGAAAAAGAAAACACAAAAACACAAAAGACCCGAAATACTGCCGAAGTTTTCTCCCTCTCTTGGCAATCAGAAAAATTATTTATGTTGCAGGCATGTGCACATCTATGCCTGCATATTGTAGTTCCGATGATCGCGTGGCCCTTGCAAAAATGGATAAATTACAACTAGAAAGGCAATGCTTGGTTCCAAAATTATCTATTCGAGTATTCATCCAACCAAAAACTTTTTTATTAAAAGGAAGCAAGCATAACTTCCACACTTGTTTGACTAGAAGACCTCTAGAATCATGTACATATGAACAAACTAGAACAGGATCACGGTATTTCAACTACAACAACATATATGGCAGTCTTGACATTTGGAAATTCTGGAATATTTACCAATTAATACCAGGGAATCATGGGGAAAGACGTAAATCGCGTAAAGTGAAAACCGCTGCTGATCGCTCTAGCGGACAAAAGGAAAATGCCCAGAACCATTGACGGAATAAGATTTAGAAGGGGAAAAAAAATCCACTACCATAATCATACCATAAAACAAATTCGCGGACAATATATGAATAGAATGAAAATTGAGTTGAAAAAGCTGTCGCACAAGGAAAAAAGGGAGAAAGAAGGCATGGCAGTTGGCAAACCTGGTGAAAAACTCCGGGGAAGAGTTGAGGAGGAGGAGATCTGGGAAGAAGGCGAGGTTGGGAGGAAAGTTATTGATTTTTGGGAGGACCATGAATTGAATTAGAAGTTCTTGTAATTTGATTTATAGGCGTCTCTTTTGCAGCAGTATTTTAGGTTAATACGAAGGTTATTAAATTCAAACCAATGTGATTAAAGGTCGGTGGGTTAGATTGAAATTAATTTGGAATGATGAAAATAGGAAATTAAAAAACAATTTAAATATCACCTATATACATATTTATAAAAGAACAATATAAATATATATATATTAAAAATACATTATAGTTGGATAATAGGGTAATTATATAATGACTCTGTATTCAAAATATTAAATATTAGTTTAATATCTTGAATTTCTATTAAAAATTATATTATTATAGAAACTTTTTTAATATTAAAATTTAAAATAGATATTCTCATTATTTCTCAAAAATTATGAAGCCTTAATTTTTTTAACAATAGATTGGGCCAAGCCAATGTACACCTCACAACCCTAATTTTTATCTCCTCCTTGTTCCCTCGCATGTTACAGCTACCACAGACACCCTCATCTTTGCGGCTCTACTCTCACTCACACTATCTCATCTTTGCTCCTCGACTTGGCTCACTCACACCTCAGCCTCAATCCATCTCACCCGCGCCTTCCACTTTAACTCTTCATCTCCTCTCTAGCTTGCCTCTAAAAGGGTCTGTTTGTTATAAGGGGAGGGGAGGGGAATTCAGGGATTTTGCTTCCTTTCTCTTGTTTGGATAGCAAATATTTTTAGAAACCCTCCCCTCCAAAATTGGAGGAATTTAGGAGGAAAGGTTAATATTTTACTCTATGTTGACCAATATGTCCATACTACTTTTAAATAGTATGTATAGAATTATAATAATATTTATATATTGAATAAAAATAATTATATTTATTTAATTTTAATAATTACAAAACAAAAATCCCTCCCCTGGGCTCTTTTCATCAATCCAAATAAAGTAAAATGAAATCCCTCTCAAACCCTCCATTTCCCTCCCCTCCATAAAAATCCCTCCCCTCCCCTCCATTGAGCCAAACATAGCCTGAAGGAAGTATAGTTTGGAGAAGCAAGTTGCACCTTGTAACACCTTAACTTAGACCTTCTTTAAGTCACTTAATGTCCTTGTGAATATTTCTAAGTGCGAAAATTTGAGAATTTTTAAAACTTTTTATTTCTCCTTTTGTTTCCGATGGAACTTTTATTTTCCAAGTGTACATATGG
>JBAGKO010000017.1:13378608-13394178 GCA_037177275.1 Acacia concinna | reverse complement strand
TAATATTTATGTTTTAAATTAGGTATTTTAGTGTTGAAATAGATAAGAAACAAAAATATAGCAAATAGGCTTGAAACCTGTGGGTCAACCCGTAGCCTATAATGAGATGTGTCGGGCTTAAACAATAAGCACATTATTCGAATTTGGAAATGATGTTGAAAGTGATGATGGTTTTGGGGAACAAAATGATAATGTTATTTGTATTATTTAGACTTTAATATTTAGTTTATGGTTTATAATTTGATTTCATCTAATAAGTTTTTAGATTATGGACATTAGTTTTTGACCTTTTAGACTTCGTATTTATGTTTATTTGATGTTTTAATTTAATTTTGATAATATTTATATTTTAAATTAAGTATTTTAGACTTCAAATACATAAAAAATATATATATATTAAATGGGCTTAAAGCCCGCAGGCCGGGCCTAAAAAATTGGTCCTTTTTGAACTTGGGCCTAAACATGCTGGCCCATTTAGGCCCGAGCCCGTCACGGGCTGCCCCGAATTCCCACCTCTATTTGTTGGTCGATACCACCCTGCCAGCGAGCCATGGGTGGCCGAATCTTTAGTGACAATTTGAGTAAAAGGATTTATTACTTAAGTATATTGATTGACTATTTGTGCTCTTTAAACTCCATGCAATCTCATTAATAAGTAAAATAACAGCAATGACAATTTGAACATACCGATTAACAATTTGCATAGGGGCAATATAGTTAAGAAAAATACTTAAATCAATTTTTAGAGACAAATTATTATACATTTTTTTTAAACTTTTCTTTTGAAAGAATCAGTGGGAAAAATGCATTATCACTAGCACCAAAAAGAAAAAAGAAATATGACGATTTATGAGGTTCCAACCTCTTTCCCATTTTTGCATTGGGGTTCATATGGCATAGAGAAAATAGGGCCAACACACTAACAAGATTCAGGCAAAACGGTAGGATTCACTGGGGGAACCGCTAAAAATTTAAGGGAAAATTACGTTGAGGTCCCAAGCAAGAGAATTTATATTAAAGAGGTCCCGTAAAATCGCATATTTACAGTAAAGTCCTATAGAGTTGCTAATGAGGCTCATGGGGTTGTTAATTAGGACTTTACTGCAATTACGTGATCTCATAGAATCTTTTTAACGTAAATTCCCTTACTTGGGACTTCAACGCAATTTTCCCAAAAATCAAAATATACAAGCATTTTATCTTCTTCATTACCCTTTCCCATTTTATCTCTTTGATATGTCAAGATCCTCCCAAAAATTGTGCCCCTCTCCTTTTCTTCCCCTTCATCTGCTCGACTTTGTCTCCATTTCTTTCCTTTCCTCCATTCTTTCAAATTTCAAAGTTTGAATTTGAATTTCAAAGTTGATTTTATATATATATATATATATATATATATTTGTGAAGCTTGTGCTAATGGAGATGATGGCAGTCGATTAATAGAACAAAAGGACAAGTGAAAGCGCCTTTGTGCTTTATTGCCTCTACTCTCTCTTTCATACTTCCTATGCTTTGTTTTTTTGCTTACTTCTCTTTCCCCTTAACCTTTTTTCATCCATGTTATAGGTTTACTTGTGAGATTTCTTTCTTCATTTGAGTTTTTATATAGGAACAATCAAAAAAGAGAATGTCAATTTTTCTTCAAGTGACAAAATAGAAGAGGATAAAAGATATACGTAGGGAGTTCATCCAATAATCCTACAAGTTTGTGCTGCAAGACGCAATATAATTGAATGACCCTTCCAAAATAAGTCTAAATTTTTATATGGATAATCAAATGCTATTATATTTTATCAAATTTATTGTAACTTAAAAAGAATATGATTTTCAAAGAATAAATAGAAGAAAAATGATATCAAAGTGAACAAGCTTATGGTGCAGAACATAGGAAGTATATGCTCGTTTTAATTAAAAAAACAAGATTTCAAAATTTCATATTAGTCCTCTAATACTTATTTATCTTTTACATGTGTTAACAAACTTTTTAGGGTTCTACAATTTTAAATGATATTTTATTTGTGATTCTCCCAATTTTAAAACATGAACATAAATTTCATAGGCGACCAAACAAGGCTTTGAATCCTTCCCAATAATATTTAGAAAATCCTCCTCTAATCCTATATATAAGATGTTTATAATATTTATCACTTATATCAAGGAAAACTTTAAATCCCATTAACTTTGCCATAAAATTCAACAATTTTCTAACTGGATACCCATTTAATATACATAATACCAAATGAAAATCAAGTCAACACAATAATAAGTTAATGGTAAAATTGTACATACACATTAAAACTTTAATGAGATGCTTTATACATAGGATACAAAAAAATTATTCTTTATCTACTTTATATATATATATATAGAACCAGAGGAGTAGAGTGTAAATCACAACTTAATATCAAAATTTTTTTAAAGAAAAAAAACAACTGTAAAATTCCTATGACTAAATATATTGTCTTATAAGTTGTTGGAATTAATGCTCGGTATTAACATTTGAAACATGAGACCTGAGCTACTTTAGTGTGTATTTTGATTAGCTTTTGGAGGTGTTACGGCATATGAAGTAAATCTAAAACTCAAACTGTGGTTGGAGCCTGGTTTTCGCAAAAAGATTGTAACAATTTTGCAACATTTTGGTTTTAATATGAAATTAATTTTTTCTTCGTGAAAAGTAAAAACCATCATTCTCCCTAAATTATATACCTTGGCCAACAAAAGAAGATTCCAGCCAAGGGAAAATTTTATATAAAGACATTTGAATTACCAAAATTTTAATTTGGGTAACTAAATTTAACAAATTATATATTAAGTTATGCGTCTTAATTAAAAATTTAAAAGTTCAGTCAAATAATATAAAAATCTCTTAGTTTTATTGAAAAGTATGGTTAATTAATTCCTTAAAAGTAGGAGTATATATAGTTTTTATCTTAAAAGTATATAATTGAAAAATGTGAATTCTTATATACTATAATGTCGATTGACTATCACAATAGATTCTAATTTATTCTAACAAATTTTTTTATATAACAAAAAATTGTATATAAATAGAATATTGAGTATTGTTAATGTTTAAAAAGAGGTATAAGAATAAGAATAAATGAATCTTACACTACTTTCGAAAGAATTAATTAATAAAGCAAACAAACTAGTTATTTTTTCAAGTTTTTTATTTTGATAATTAAGGAATTTGGATGTAATTTGACTGAAAATTTAAATCTTTTATTAGGACATATAACCTGATATATAATTTGTCAAGTTCAATTACTCAAACTAAAATTTTAGTAATTCAATCGTCTTTATATAGTATTTTTTTTCTTTTTTTTAATTAAGAAAATTAGAGAGAAGAACTAATAAAGTAAAATATTTATTATTAAAGCCTAGAAAATATAATTATTCAGAATGACTACATTTTTAAAAAAAAAAGTAATTCATTGATTACTAAATTACCCATGACTGGCTCCTTATATTTTCATTATCTCATATCAAATATTTGATTGTTAAATATCAATTTGTGTTCCCTCATCTCTCCGTGTATTTTTTTTTTCACATGGAGGTTCCATTGTTTCAAGTGGATCTAGAAGACAAATTAAAAATATTCAACCACCGACTTTGCTCATGTATTTAGGTTCTCATTATTCTTCGTTTTACTTGTACGGTCATGGGTAACATTGTTTTGTAAGTTTTTACCTAAGGATAATTTTTCTCCAAAAGTATAAAAAATAGAACAATTTTGTCTCTGCCATTAT
Organism: Acacia concinna; assembly: GCA_037177275.1. Taxonomy (NCBI): domain Eukaryota; kingdom Viridiplantae; phylum Streptophyta; class Magnoliopsida; order Fabales; family Fabaceae; genus Acacia; species Acacia concinna. Next base: position 13,390,429 of record JBAGKO010000017.1, on the reverse strand, counting down.
CTAAGTTAATTTTGACCATTAATTAATAAATATGCTGAGTTTGCAATTTATATGTTATTCACATTATTTTTTAAGGTGCAAATTTAGCTCATAAGTCCATGTGTCATGTTCTTCATTTTTTCTAAAGTTAGATTTAAAACTTCTGAAACAAATTTATACATTACAGAAATAGCATGGATTACATGTGGATAGATAGTTTAAAATATTTGATCAACTAACAGTAAAAATGAACTGAGATAATGGTTTAGGGCAAATTCATTTTTTGAATCTTCAGTGGGAAATTGCCACCTCCAAAAACTTCCCAGGCAATTTTAGTCTTTGACCCTTACTTATACGGTTCATAACTCATAAGTATAATTTACTAGTTTTTCTTGCTTTTCCTTTCTTTTACAAAATTGTATTCATCTCTTTAAATAGAAATTAGAAACCTGAATTATTGAGCATGTGGATTGTGTGAGAGCTCTTCAATCATTGGGGCTTATGGTGTGATGTATTAGTCTATGGATTCATGTTTTCTATACCTATAAATCCTAATAGTATATAGATAGATGTTCTAATTTTCAAAACTTAAAAAATATGAGGTAGATCATAAGGATCGATGACCAAAATCTTTTAAACCTCCATTAGTAAAGATAAAAAAAAGTTTTAATATAGAAACCAGCCCAATTTCATGACATTAATAATGAGAGATATATCTTTCTTTTATTTTAGTCTAGAGGCCCAATAATAACCATTTCTACTTCATAATTAGTAATATTGTAAATTAACGCATCCTCGTTGATTTAATTGAAAGATTCTATTTGAACTTGTGAGTTTGACCAATTATTTGAATTTGAATAGGTTTGAATGATTTGCAAAAGTGATATAATTTGTAGTAGGACATCACAATCGCTCTTTATAGAATGGAAGATGACTCTTTTTATTTTTATATTTTTTACCTAACTTTTTAGGGTATATTAAGAGTAATTTTTAAATAATTATAATCTTTAGGTTATTTATAATAAATATTTTTCTTCCTTAGCCCTCCTCCCTAATTTTAGTTTTTTAATATACATTTTGGTCTGGGGTTTTCTTTTTATCTTTTTGGCGGAGTGAGGTTTTCTTATTTTGTGAGAATGGACCTATTTATGTTGAATAGCCCGACCCAAGAACTTAAAAGATGATTCCCAGAATAAACAACGCCAACGAATGTATGGAATTTGATCCAAGGTGAGGGGATAGCTTGAACACGTGCAGCAAGTAAAGGAATTCCGGAAATCTGCTTGTTTCGTTTTCGTATAAATATTTCAGAAGGACAAAAAAAAATGTTACAAATTTTCATGCTGTGTTTTACAATAGGAGTGGGAAAAAAAGAAGGGAGAGTTTCAGTTGAGAGTAAGTGGAAGTAAATTAATTTCTATTAACCCTTAAAATATTTTAAAATTTTAATCAAAGTCTAAGAGTTAAAATGAAAATAAGTTTTTTAGATAAAATGATAATAATGCTCTCTATCTTATGAACAAGTGCGTAACTCTTTGTGAATAAGTATAATCCTCTTATAAGTAAGTGTACAATTTTGACAACTTAAAATTAATGTACTATTCATAAAAAGATTATACTTTTATACAAGAATTCCGGACTTCCTCATAAGAAAATTTCACTTATTCAAAAGATAAATAGTATTATTGTCTTTTTACCTTTTTTTTCTTTTTTATTTTTGTTATTGGTCTTTGAGTGAAATTTCAGAATGTTTTAAAGTTTAATTTACTTCTTTTTTCTCAATTAAAATTATCCCAAAAAAAAAAAGAATTCCTATATAAATAAATTAGTTGAAAAAGAATCCTATATGTGATATCCTATTCACACAAAAGAATCAGTCAACGGAATGAATAACTGGTATTACTGATGTTCCCCTCATCAATGGCAACGACTCTGATCTCCGACTATGCTCGTCTCCTTGTGGGGACATCGTCATGCTTCTCGGAGACAGACTCACTTGCTCCAGTGCTCGGAACTGAAGCTCACACGGGTAGTCCCTCACACACCCGATGCGAGGTCCCGCTCCCGTCGTCCATTTGCACGATAGCTGTTTCCCCAGCTGGTACGATCTGCTTATTTTCAGTGAGCTGATCCTTTTCACAATTGACTCTTTTGGAATCGCTTCTACTTCCTCATTGTGTTTTTCGTCACAGCCGTCCACACTTACTCTTGCTTTTTCTCCACCAGTTATAGTTGTAGGTGATTCCATTTGTAAACTCTCTGCACTTTGATCGTCTCCTTTCTTGGTTTCCATCTTTCCGAATGGTTCCACTCTTTTGGGAATTTCGAGATTGGTCAGTTCTCTTCCAAAAACCTGCAATTGTGCCCCCAAGGCAGGAGCAGTTTCTGATTCTATTGAAGTGGACTTCTCTTCGCCGGAGTTTTTGATGCCGGTCTCCTCTGTCTCCAGTCCACTCATGTTGTCGGTGAAATCCTCATCAGATGAGAAGCTTCTGATATGACCACTGAATCTCTGTGAGAGTGATCCGCTATCATCATCAACGGGAGCCATCTGCATATTGCATTTCGAATATCTCAGACTAGTTGCTTTAAATGTTTGAAAGAAATATAAAAACCTTTATTGGCATGAAACAAACTCCAAAGCCTTGGTTTTAATTCTTTATACCTTGACATCTGAGAGGTTCACATTGTTCTCCTGAAGGAATGAAATGAATTCCTTGAAATTCTCTTGCGTGGGACGATAATGACCACTGTGAGGCCAAACTGCCTGTTCCAAACAAAGACCGCGATCATTTAGTGATCATAAGAATCACCCATTAGCTGCAAATTCAGACGACTACAGTACAGGAATGTTCCAAAACATATCCATACCTTCAAGACGCCATGTTCCACAACTAGTCTCCCGGCGGCAGATGTGGCTCCTCCGGCCAAGAAACTTGAGTGCTGAAATGAACCTTTCTTCTTCTTTCCAACATACAAGGTCTTGGATGTGCTGAGGACAAAAATCCATTTGGCATTTTCGCCTCCAGTAGTGTGAAGCAGCTCTCCTGATTGTTTGTACACGAACTTTCCCTCCTCCAATACAACTTCATAGGCCAACCTTTCCATCTGAAAAGGGAAAAAAGCATAATAGAAAGTTAAGCCAAAAGTTAATCAAGTAAACACGTCAGCTGAAAAAAATATTCATACTAATCTGAAATCTTACCGGACCAAGGTATTTGATGCACTGCAGCTGAAGTTTAGTTCGAGGGCACTTCTCAATGTTGACTTCCTTCCCTTCTCCTATATCTAGCCTGTATTTTGGAACCATAAACATTGATATCAAACATCTTTCTTGGACTTTAAACATCATTTAAAACAATATCTCAGGTCATTAAGAAAAATGATGATTCACAAAAAGTATTAATTACCAGTAGAAGAATGGTTCTCTGCTCTGACATTGAAACCACTTATCATAATAAAAGTGTAGATTATGTCCATAGCGATGGCGTGGATCAATCTGTTTCACGTACATACAAAACATTTGAGTCTGTAGTGTTAGATAGATAACCACTAACAGGTCGATATGATTATGAATGATAAAGAATAGGTATGATCATGCATCTGACTAACCGCTTCAAGCCAGTGCTGCAGAGCAAGTTTTTGAGCTTTGTCATCTTTTGACAAGCCTTTTCCGACCTGAAATGAGAAATGGTTTAGATGCTCCTTCGTGCAGTTTAAAAATTAAAAGGCCATAGATTAGATAGATCTATATAATGGTAGCGTAGGGTTAAGAAAAATACCTTGGCAGCTCTGGTTCTAGCTCTAGACCAACGTGAAATGGCAGTTTCATGTTTCTCAATGTCAAAGAAGGAAATAGAACTGTGCTTGAGTTCAGCAAAATCTAGGAGCTTCCACCTACAGTTAAACGACACAAGGATCACGTCAATAAATGATAAAAGCCTCACAGGTCACAAGAATATGTAAACAAGGGCATGGTATTTCATAACGATTAACACATACCAGCTTTGTTCAACTATAATTGCACAATCTGCAAGCTTTCTTCTAGTTCGAAAACTCTTGTATACTTTCTGCAACTTAACGGCAGCCATGTGTTTGGGGTTGTTTGGATCCAAGAGAGCGGACTGGATCATTTCCACCTGACACTCTGATCTGTGGCATTGATCATCCATCACTTTACTCCTTGATTTCTCAATGTCAATAGGCATAGTCTTCGCCCCTTCATTTCTCTTGAAGCTTACTGACGTCTCTATCGTCATCTTTCCAGAGCCTAGGGATTTCAGTACTGTGGGCTCTGAGTCTTCATTCTTGAAACTGACTGACCGCACCGGAGTTCTAACTTCTTCATCACCAAAGTCGATGGACTTTACAACTACTGTTTCTAAGCCATCTTCCACACCGGCGTATTTCGCAAACGGACATGAAAAAGATATCCCCATATGACAACAAAACAAATCTGTAGCAACCTATGATCTGTGGTCCTGTAAAACCACAAAATTTGCAGATAAATGAATATTACAATACGAGACAACGGATAAGTTCCGACTGAACAAATTTCAGCCCATAAACTAGAGCCGTTCAAGTCAATCTGGATAATGGATAGAGCAGGTAAAAATTTTCCAGAACCGTAAAGACAAAAATCTGAGGCAATGCCAGGAAAATCCATTCGAGTTTAATAAACAAATCCAAAGCTAACGAATTATCTCCAAATCAAGGAAGATCATATGACAGGAATTGAAATACATTCATTTATAGTTGGATAGGGGCTATGGGTCCCAAAAACTTTCACCGAAATATCAGTAGAAAACAAGAAACAATGGGAAAAGAAAAACGAATGCGTTGGGAGATAGTGGGATCACAGGCAGGACTCAGATAACAAATACCCAGAAGATATGAGTAGAAACAGAATGATGGATGAATACATAATACCATTTTTATTTGGTTCGCCGGAACAAACTTAAAAGAAAACCGGACCATACAAGAGACTGGTGAATAAAAGGAAATGGAAGAGAAAGGGAGTGAAACAGGGCATGGGGCCTGATTGAGGAGCAGTACCTGAAGAATGGAGGAGCAAAAATCCTGGCAGGGATTGTGGCAAGGTACAAATGGGAGGCAGGAAATGCAGGAATGGCTTGTAAATGAAGACATCGCAGAGAAGGCGATTCAAATATATATCCACATGTATAAGATATAGAAGACAAAACTGTAGGATGGAAAGCGAAAGGGAGAGAAAGGGTGTGGCGATAGGAGAGAGAAAGTGTTGGGAAGCACGTGGTGTGGACAAGTAGACGCAGGTTTGGTCACCGGCAGCATCACGACCTCTTCCCCAGTTGTTACTGATTCCACGATTAACTTTTTTATTTGGGTGGTTGTTGCTGTTGTTGTTATTAGACAAGACATAATATATGTGTATTAGATGCTGGAAAAAGCCAAAAAGAGGATTGCAGTTCTATTGCTGTGAAGAGATAGATGATGGGGAGTGAAGTGTTATTTGGGAATGGTTAGTTAGTACTTTCATTAGTAGCTCTTGGGATGGAATTAATGCTCAAGTGTCGTAGAAGCGGCACGTAAATTGAACGCAACGTAAATGAATAAATTAATTGCATTGGGGCATAATTTCTTAGAAGCAGACTGCGAAAAAACTGTCGCCACTGCTTAGGTCATTCTTGTACACGTATATAATTATCCTACCCACTTCCGGGTAACTCTCCGAGTACCTTAATCCCCAAGCTTACCCCTTTTTCAGTCAATCTCCTCTCTTTTATTTATTTATTTCTTTCTTTCTCCTCTCAGTTACGTTAGTCAAAGTCTAAACCATCCATATATATTATATATCGGACAACACAAAAAGGGAATCAACTATTGACTCGGTACTCATTCATCTGTACGTGTCTTGCGTCCGTATATGGTTGACTCCCCACCTATACGACCGTATATATCCCTATACGTTAACAGTACGTAACTGACGGAATTTTCCGTTTTATTGGTGCGCACCCGTCTATCTTTCCTCGCTCGCACAAGATAGAAAATATTATGGTACAGGCCAAGTCAACTGTCTGAAAACATTAGAAAAAAGAATGACCAAGTATTAAAAGAAATACGGTGGCCATTTGAGAAGTGGTTTACTTTGTATGTGAAGAAGAGAACTTGATATTGGAGAGTTTCTGGGAATCCTCCGGGTTGGTCCCACGGGTTGACGCGAGCTTGTAAATGGGTTAAGAATAAAATGTCACATAGCAGCCCAGTATTTGTCAAAGGGGATCACGTATTTGGAGCCTGTATATTATATTTTTCAGCTTAATTCATTGCAAATTGAGACATGAACACAGAACCCCAAGCCTTGAGGTGGCTCTTTCAATGCACATACAGGCACATATTATCTGTCCAACAAATTAAATATTAAATCCCACGGCGTTTATTATTATATAATGGTTGCGCATAATGGGGATAATGTAATTATTATATTTTGCATGATATATTGTAGCTAGGATATGATGCTGTGCCCGCAGAAACGAATTATTTTTTATTATATTAATAATAATTTTATCCTCCTTTTAATTAACGTCATCACACTAATTGAAATCTAAATTATTTTCATTTAACAAGGGATGCATGGCATAGAATATGTGACATAGGTGATGTGGCCGTGATTTCACACGATGACATGAATTAGTTGTAACTTGTAAGGATTATATATAATAAACACTATATATACTACTGGTGATGAGGGAATGGCACTATACACCATTTGTTTGGGAAAAGCTTTACACCATTAATTCGATCCTTGAATTTTAGGTGTGACTCCATTGCTTTACAGGCAATCCGGTACATATATATATACTACATAATTAAGGCGATCAAGCTGGGCTGGGATGGGTACATATATAATCTGTATTTTATATGTACGTATGTGTATATAATCAGTATTTTATACATACGTATGTACGCGCTTTAATCATTAGCTCCCAATATATATATATATATATATATATATATGGGGAGGTTTTGGTGGGGGCGGAGTAATATTAAAAGGGGGCGCAAGAGCTATAACATAATAGAGGAAACACTTGTTATAAATATAGCAAGCATGTGTCGGAAAGTGGTGTACAGCGTACGTACAGCCCCATCCCTGGGTTTATTATATACTACTAATATATTCCTCTTAAACTAACGACAAACGGATTACTCCCTGTTTGCCTGCTTTTGGTCGTTGCATTGCGGTGAGGAGGTGTCTAATTAATTATTCCGATCGCCCACACAACACAAGTATAGGATCGGAGTATTTGTGATTTGTTATCGTTCCACACACAGTACAGAAACAGAATAGATAGATAGATAGATAATACCCCTTGTGTTGCGTGCGTTGAAGATATATATATATATATATATATGGCGATATGATACTGATCGATGGATGGATGCGGATTGCGAGGTAGACGTAGAGGTAGAGGTAGAGGTAGATTGCAGAATCCACGCTTATCTATTAATTAATGCGCTACCCTCGTCGCTAATAGTATACTGTATTAAAGCATACTCCTTGTGCTTACGTGGAAGATATGTGAGAATATATATATATATATAGGATTATATATTCTATTGTGGAGGAGGAAGTAATTATTATTCATACTCATAGCATGGAAGTTTGGGGGCAGATCTCGAGGTCAGATACACAAAAGGGATCTGTCACCATAATCCTACAGAGTACATGATCCACGATGAATTGTTTTTAAAAAGAAGAAAAGAAAATATTGACAGGGTTATTTATTTATTTATAATAATAATAATAATAATAGAATATATGGAAGGAGGGAGGAAGAGGGGAGAGATGAGACGGCCAACTGGCATCAGCCTGGAGATCTGCATATGTATATGGATGCGTATAGTCAGTCTTTCGAGTATTATTTATTCATCCATTTGTTTATATAGTCACTATCATATGTGAATGTGAATGTGAATGTGGTGATTTACCATATGATTTGATCCGGATATAATATTAATATACTCGCAGTCGTAGAGCATATGCCTTGGAAGGACCTGAGGGAGACGGAGATCATGGATGAAGGGAAGGGAGTGTACTTGGTACGGTAGGAGACATGTGGCACGACAAGAAAGGGCCACGTATCCGCCGGCACTTGCCTCTGCTCCCATGCCCAGTATCCCTCAGAATCCCTCAGAATCCCAAATCTTGTCCGATCCGTCCATAGTCCATATTATATATACATGATGTAATGGCTCATAGTGCGCCAAGCCGTCAAGGCACTAAATGAAAAAAGTCGAATCTTAAGAAGGGCTCGACCTTCGGCCCTTCTCTGTGACTCTCTTCTCCCTCAATCTCCCATCTCCCCCCTGGCTCTTATCCTCCTCCTCCTTTCCCTATTTAATTAAAGAGTGCCCAGTCATTAGGAGTTTAGGTGGACTACTAACAGTTTTGGACAGTTGAATGAGTTGGATACTTGATGGGCACCAACCCTACCCACATTGAATGTAGGTATCGGGCAAAAATTAGCTCAAATTAATGTGATGGAACCAGAAATCCATTTTGATATTTAACAAAATTTTTCTTTTCTAAGTCAACATATCGATATCCGATCCACAGCACACAAATTTATACAAATAAAAAAAATGTGCTTGCTGCAACTGTGGGATTGTCGCCACATATATATATACAGGATTGGAGAATGCCGTGTGTTGTAGTCGTAGAGAATTAATCCTAACATAGGAAGAGGAGGGGAGGATAAGAACAGAGAGAAGTAATTGTTTGATGACTAATTGTTAATTAATCGCTGATATGTGTGTATATGAGAGACATGCTTTATGATTTCGAGTGAGGAATGGTGGCTCCAAACTTGATTAACATTCTTCTCATTTCATTCTGCCTTCTTCTAAGATTCTCTATCGGACATTCCCTACAAGATCCCGTCTTTTTACCTTTTCTCTTGCTGCTGAGGCTTTCTCATAATTATGTACTGTGCCCAACAATATCAGTTTTATATAACAAGGGATAAAAAAAGTCCTCTTGCTATGTAATGGTCGCTGATCGTTGGGATTCAATTTCTTTTTTAATTTAATGGCTTGATGATTTGGCACAGTGTGAGCTATTAGACTATATAGAAGAAAATAGTTTGAGGCATCCCAATGCAAAATATCTTTCGGTCTATTTTGGTAAATGATTTAAGGTATTACCGTATCTCTAAGTAGCTTTGCCAAATTTAATTCCTTGAATATTATCTAAGATTGTAGAGTTAGAAAAGCAAAGGTTTTCCTAAAACTAATGAGCCATTGAAGAATAAAAATTACATGAGTATTACAACCAACCAAAACACAATATATTATTCTACTTTCGTATCAACACCTCGTTCTTACTTGGTGGAGCCATATTAATTTTTTTTACAAAAAAATGAGCTTGCATAATAAAACTCATGCCCGATGAAGAAGAGAAAAAAGAAAATTCACAGGTTTGTAGGTGGGACTGAGTATTAATAAATATGAATTAATCATCCACTTGCCATGAATTTATTGAGCATATATAAACATTCTTTAAATATAAATATGGGCTGTTTGGTTGAGATAAAAAGTAACTTTTAAGATACTTTTCATTAAATGATTGAGATACTTTTACAAAAAGAACTGTTTGACTAAATTGGAAGAATGCAGTTGATTTAAAAGAAAAGGTAATTTATTTTTATAAGTTACTTCTATTTCTATAAGTTACTTCCAGCTAACTTAGTGAAATAAGTTACTTTTTTTTTCTATAATCCAAATATAAGTTATTTCTTCTATTCTTAATAAGTCACTTCTTCTACCCCAATCCAAACAAAAATGATTTCTGATAAGTAACTTTTTTTAAGAAAATTATTTTTTATAAGCTTGAATCTAGGAGTGTTTAAAAGATCCCGATCCCGGTACTTCCGACCCGATCCCAAGATTTTAATTTGAGACTGGGATTTTTGGGACTGAGATTGATTTCCCAATCCCAATCCCAATCCTAAATTTGAACAGCCGGACCTAAATCAAACAGGCTCTAAATCATCATACATATCCCTCACGTTAAAAAGCATATTCCTTGGGAAACAATACAATTACTATATTTCCAGAGGATTCTGACAATAAGCTGTGTTCCATGCAGCATAGGCAGAAATATTATCAGACAATCACATCACCTGACCCTTGGAATGAGAACTTGAAAATTTATGATGCACTGCCAACTTGAATTCCTCATAAACCTCAACTATGCGTAGCCCTGAGCCATACGTGGTGTCTCTAACAATCAAAGACTGATATTAGAATTTTAAATATATTATTAATAAATAATTTAAATTATTATTATCATTATAAGTATAAATATATTATTAATACTAAATTAATTTAGGGAAAAAGGAAAATAAATACCCTATAAATATAAAAAATCTTAAAAGATGACTTAAATTTGATAAATGACAAATGTAGGGTTGAAAATTGATCAGTTTTAGTAATTATTTATTGAGTTTTAATTATTTTGTTTCAGTCATTATCTACTCAGTTTTAGTCATTCTCTGTTGAGTTTTGGTCAGAGTTTCTCATTTGTCATTTACCAAATTTAAGTCATTTTTTTAGGATTTTTAATGTTTAGAGGGTATTTATTTGTCTTTTTCCCATTAATTTAAATAAAATTATATTTTTAACATTAAAAATAATATTTAAAAAATTATATTTTACACATAAAAATATTATTATAAATTGATTTAGAATAAAAACGCATATTCGTAAATAAAAATATCATAATTTTAAATAAAAAATATTATTACTAAAGAATATATATAATTTTCATATTAAAATTATATTATTATAAATTAATTTAAAATGAAAATATGTTATTATAAATAAGAAAACTATTATAGTCAGGTTAAAATAATAAATTACCATCATTCTTCCCCTATCTCCTCTTAAACTAAATAATGTATCATTAAAAACTATCTACCTCCCCTCCCCACCAACTAAACCAAATAAGGTAACCCTACCTCCCTATACCCTATCAATCCCCTCCCCTCCATCCCCTCCATTCAAACCAAAGAAGCCTTTACATTTAAGACCAGATATAGTATCATTTTTACTCATATTTAATTCCCAATTAATCTAAAACGTGGCAAAGAAAAATATGCACTTGTGTCCCATCGCTTCAACATTCAATATCTTCTGCGCTCTAATTTCAAATTAATGCAGTTCCAGGAAAGCTCCACTCAACAACAAGAAAAAACTTACGTGGAACAAAAAACTTTCTATGAGAACCTAACCAAAACCCAAACAAAAAGGTTATATTCAAGAAAAATGAAAAACTATATTATTGAAAAAAATAGTACTTTGATCGAGGAATGCCTCGGCCAGTTGGTTTCATAAGGTGACAAGGGGGACCTTGCAGTGTAATGAAGAAAGTTCAACCGAAGAAAAATATCACAGAAAAAAAAGAAACTAGAAATGAATGATGACAACTCACAAACCATTTCCTTGCAATTTATTGAGGCGTAAATTAAGCAAACTTGTTTTCAAGTATCAAAACCACTTCCGTCAATATAGTTGTCATCACTTGGCACATTTTCCAAATGAGCTTTCATCCCTTGAGGGGAGACTTTGAATTTTCGTGAAGACAAATTGAATGGGATAATTTCGATGCGCGTAAGCCGTATGGCTACTATAATACTACTCCATTATAAAAGTATATATGATGAGTCAATTAAAGTCTTTGTCCTTTTGTCCCCACAATGTCTAAATCTTCCACAAAATGTTCCAACTTCGAAGAAGCTTCAAAGCCATTCTACATCTATCTCTCTCTTCTTCTTCTTTTTGTAAAAAAAGAAACTTTACATCT
>JBAGKO010000017.1:13348707-13372502 GCA_037177275.1 Acacia concinna | reverse complement strand
CAATTGTATCCTACCAGAGGGGCCATGGGTGGTTGCTAGTCACTGCGTCCTCACTCAACGTTGGTCTCCTTTATTTGATCATTTCAACAATCAACTTAGAAAAATTGCCACCTGGGTGAGGATTCCTAACATTCCCATATTTTGCTACTCAAAGAAGTATCTTTCTAGACTTGGAGACATGATTGGCAAGACTATAAAAATAGACATCTGAACTATAAATGCCAAGCAAGACAACGGGAACTGTAAGGTGGAAAGGGGTAGGTTCGCTAGAATATGTGTGGAGTTGGACCTTAAGAAAAAATTGGTCCCTAGAATATTCATATGATCTGGCCTTTATAATGTGGAAAATGAAGGACTTCACCTGATTTGCTTTGGCTGTGGTAGAGATGGCAATGGGAAATCTAGTTGTCCTTGGAAAATAGGTACAAGTGCTTCTTTTTCATCTTCCATCGCTACTACTCAGGTTGAAACAGTTGCTTCTCAGATGCCAGAAACCTCCAATGTAACATCCCAATTTTTAATTTGGGATCTAATTAATATTTAAGTGAAATTAATTATGGTAATTATAATTTACCATTTAATTATTCAATGTGAATAAATTTTCTACAAAGGAAAAATATAGATAATATGAATTAGAAGTATTTATAATATTTCTCCAAAATTTTTATATTACTTTGGTTTAATGTATGAAAAATTTATTTGAGAAAAACACCCAAATCTCATCCAATTACTTAAATTGTAGGAGAAAAAAATTAAACACACATGTGAGAGAAAGAGAGAGAGATTATTATTATTAAAGTTTTTTTTAAATAATAATAAAAAAATGTTTGAGAGTGGGCAGCCATCAATCAATATATATATATATATATTAGGGAGGAGGGGTCAGGCATTTAAATTCCCTTGTCCTCATATTTAGAGAAAAAAAGGAATAATGCTTCCCTCTCTTACTTTCTCTGAGCGAGAAAGGTGAAAGAGAAGAAGAGGGAGAGTAAGGCAAGAGAGATAGCAAAGGAGAGGAGGGAGCAAGTGAAAGAGACTATTTTCGAGACTTAAGATAAAAAATTTATCTTTCTCTTCTCTCATTTTCCTCTTAGATTCATAAACTATAAACTATGGGTGTAGAGAAATTCTAAGGTTTGTGAGATTTCAACTCTTTGAAATGTTCTAATGTTTTATTTAGATTTTAGTGACTCTTACAGTGTTAGAATAATAATGGGTAAAACGTAAAATTTATTTGTGTCTAAATGGTTTATTTGAGAAAGTTGAGGTTAGGGTTTAATTGAGAATTTAAAATATGTGGCAATAGCTCTTATAAATATGAATTCCCATAATTTATTTTAGCTTATTGGAGGTTTTATTGAGGATTAAATGTATTATATTTGAGGTTCATAAGGAAATATGATTATTTGGAATTTTGGGTGAAACTTTGATTTTTAGAAGGTTTAGAGTTTTGGAATAAATTAAGGAGATAATTGAATTTTGGTGATTGTAATAGGTGATAAATAATTTATAGAAGAAAGAAATGTGATTTTTAATGATGATTTGAGGAAGAGTTGATTTATGGGATTTGCACTAAAGATTAAAGAGAGCAGTTTTGGGGATTTTGAAATTATTGGAGAAAAGTATTATTTGTAAGAAATATTCATGACTAAAATAGAGTTGAGAAATTTTAGGATTTGTGATTTGAAAGGATGATTTGAGAAATAAATGAATTCTTGTGATTTTCTAAAGAAATAAGAGTGATTCAATCAATGGAGTTTAAGTACTTATAATTTATTGTTGTATTAGTTATTATTCTTATTAATTTTATTAACATATAATTATATATTTATTGTAGAGCAAACTTGAAATTTGGCTTGTTGGACTTGAATTCTCTCAAGTTTAGTTCTTATGTCAAAAACTTAAGATAACCACTTTCTAATTTACCTTGTATGCTTGTTGAAGTAATTATGAAGATATATTGGTGTTTTCAAATGATATAAGTACGTGCTATTATTTTACATATGAAAATGTATATATATGAAAGATATGTTTGTGAGTGAACTTTTTTTAGTTAAGTGGGCTTAAATTGTATTTCTTGTGATTTTAATGTTGTTGATTATTAGTATTAAATTTTGAATATGAGAACAATTATTGATGTTGAAATTTGTGGTGTTGAGATATTGAATTGCATATTGAAGTGTGTAGGATTGTGTTGAGTTGAAATTGTAGAAGATTTGATTATTGTATATCACGTGGTATAGCCGCCACTGCACGGTGGATAGCTGTAATATTCTCAGGGCTCTTGGTATCACCCTTTCTTTGACCGGGTAGGGTCAGCTTAAAGGATGTGACACCTTTTTATATTCGAAGAAAAGGGAACCCATGGTCCAATATGAGTTTTGTAACATTTGGCCGAGTTATATCTCATTATTGGAGAGCTTGGTGCAATTTTATCATAGAGGCAAATCACGTTATGTGTTGTAGTCCATGGGTTCTGCTAGCGATTATAAGGACGACTAAGGGAGTTCTATACATGATGAATTATTTTTTGAACTATTATTGTTTCTAGAAAATTGTTGATACTTTATGTTAATTATTATATACGTATATATTGTCCGCTTAACTACCTTATAATCATTTCTTGCATACTTGTTAAATTGAAATGGTGGTTATTAGGTCCAAGTGACTCACCCCATAGTTGATTATATTTTGTAGGCAAGGTTCCTCACGGGATGCGTTCATGGAAAGCACTTGACGGTTTAGGTTTCCATTGTGTAATTATAAACCTCATCTTTTAATAATTATGTGTTGATTTTATATATTGTCACCTAAAGTTCATTCATACTCTAATATAATTTGAGAAACTATTTTAAGATTTGCATAACTAGTTTATTTTCTTTATTAAGTTGGAGTCTAAATAAGTGAGGCCTAAGGGCATGAGTTATTACTTACGGCATGGGATGGTGGATCCACTTTTGTGAAGATTTTTATAAGATTATGGTTCTATATGTAAATGGAATTTATTCAAGAAATTTTTGAAGTGTGATTAATGATATTATAGTTGTGAGAAATGATATATCGCTTGTTGGTAAATTCTATTATTGGGCTTCGAGTGCTCAAGGCCTAATTATCATACTATTGACTTATATGTGATTTTAAGTAATATGTTTAATACTTTTTACTAAAGGTAGATTAACGCCTTTCTTTTTCTACCATTATTATTCATAAAGTGTTTTGGTTGTACCTTTTCTACAATGATAGACATTTGTAATGACTTTCTCATTTTCTTACTAAAGTGGTATTTAATGTTTTTAATAAATTGTTTGGAATACTTTGGGCTAATTTGGTTAGATTGCATTACACACATGTTATGGTGATATTTATTGTATTACCATAGGTGGTTTGTTTGGTTGTACTTTTTTATGGTAGTATAAATTACCATGGTAAAAAAGATTGCACATGTTTTTATAATATTTATTCATAGTGGCCCCCCTATGAATACTTATTGTAGGCCTGCAATCGTAGATGAAATCTCAATTTTAACCTCAATAATATAATAAAAAGATAAAATTGCATCTCAATCTCAATCCTGGTTTGATCCTGATCCCAGGCCAAGACGAAACTGGGATTTCTTGATTTTTTTAAAGAAATATTTATATTAAATAAATTTTCATATTTTATTTTTTAAAATAATCATTTAACAACTAATAAGGCCATAATAATTACATAAGTTGATATAGAGTTTATAAATAATATTTATTGTTATTATTTGTATTTTCATTATTATTTTTATACAATATATAGTTAAGTTTAATATCGCAATACATGCGGCTTAACTCCAACCAAAGATGTAATACAATTATTTTGAAAAAATAATTTAATTAATAGGAGTAAGAATACACAAATAAAATATCATTTAATTAATAAGACAAAAAAATTAAAAAAAAATACTAAAACCCGGGACCAGGATTAGACAAGGATCACCAAGGATGATCCCTATCACAGTCCCATCCTTGGCCTAAAATCCCAGGTCCAAGCTAGAAGTATTGAGATTATGATTTATTAAACACCTCTAATTAAAATTAAATTGAGAATAAGCAACTATGGCTTTTGTTATTTTTGTGATATACTAGTTGTGGATTTTACACTTTAAAGGCAAATTGATCTTTTGCATATATTTATTCATTTTAAAATATTATTATAAAATAACTCATTACACCTTATTAAAAAGTAAACCAAATGTCACCTATGTAATTCTCATTGCATTGCATTCCTATTGCACTGCACTACACTGCACTTCGTTGCATGTGTCAATGCAATCTAACTAAACGAACCCTTAATTATATAATAATTAAGAAGGTTGTTGCACCTAGCCTTCTTAAGCAGCAACTTTCGACTAATAGATGTATGTCAGAAGTTCAAAAAGTGGTTGTCCTTCCAAGCCCAGCAACTCAATTCCTAAGATAAAAAATTCAAATAATCCTGTTGTCTAGAAGAGAAACAATTCAGGAAAATCAGTGGGCTCGAAGTTTGTTGTCCTTGCAGATTATGATGAGGAAAGAGAAAATGTTGATTCTAAAAATAATCCTAACACCATAAAGGATGTGTGCTTGGCTTCGGTCTCTAACCCTATTCAATCTCTTGATGACACAACGAAGGTTCTTCAATCACCTGACAAAGGATTGAATTCAAAAACCAAATCTCGAGGCATTGGGACTTGCCATGTTCATGCGCCAAGTGAGAAGGTGAAAACAACATCTAAAGCACAGGTTGATTTGGGTCCAGCCAAACAAACCAACTCTAAGGCCCATCCAAAGCGAATCCATGCCATCATTAGTGGCAATATTTGTCAACCAAATGAAAAAAAAACATTGAAATCCAGGTTGATTTGAAGGCCACGTTGATTTCGGCCCAAACAATTTTTGAGCCTCAATCTTCCATCAACCACCGACCCACGTCATCAATTCCTAAAATGGACTTCAAAAATATAAAGAAATTGGCAAGGAAAACTGCTTCTGCTTCACGGACAACAAACTATGAGCTTATGTAGCAAAAAAAAAAAACAAACTATGAGCTGAAGATCTCTACTACCTCCGATGATTTTATCCTACTTCTGATAAGTATGGAGCCAGTCCAGAGTATAAAGCAAACTACCTGACAGGTGAGTGCATATTCTTGCTTTCTCTACTATTATCTACTTTAAGCTTTATAATTACCTCATCCTGGAATTGTCATGGAACCGGAAGTAGATCTTTTACTTGTATTTTTAGAGATATTGTTTTTAAATACAACATTGATGTTATGGGATTATTAGAGACCAAAGCCAATGGTTATAGGGCGGACACTGTGGTTCATAAACTGGGCTTTAACAATTAGTTAAGAGTAAAGGCAATGGGATTCGCTAGTAGGATTTGGTTGCTATGGAATGAGTGGGACATGTCTGTGAATTATCTTTGGTCTAATAATCAACCGCTTCATTGCTGTATTAAAACCAAACATTATGATGTGACAATTTTTGTCATGTTGGTATGGAGAACTAGGATTAGCAAATAGAGGTGAATTATGGCAAGGCTTAAATGTTTTGGCGAATTGCACTCCATGCTCTTGGCTAGTTCTGGGAGACTTTAACGCCTACCTTGATTTTGCCAACAAAAGTGGTGGTGGTATATCAAATATGATCTCAATGAACCAATTCCAAAATTGGATTAATTCCTGCAATCTTTTTGAGATGCCTGTATTTGGTGATTCTTTTACATGGGAACCAAGAAATGTTAAGGAGAGATTAGGCTGGGCTTTTTTGCAATCACTTATGGGATTCTTCATTCCAGGACTACATTTCCACCATCTTTGGTTTAAGTCAAACCGTTGAGTAATTGTTGTTGCACAAAATGAGTAGCGGATTCACAATTGTCATCCTCCTCAATTCATGTTTCAGGCTTCTTGGTGTTTAAAAGAGGGATTCGCTGATATTGTAAATTATGCTTGGCACAACAAAACATGGATAGATAGATGGTCATGATTCTTTTTCTTCAACAACATTTGACTGGAACTATCGTGTAGTGGGCAACCTTTCAAAAAAGAAAAAAGAATTGCTCTGAAGGCTTGATGGTATTGATAAGCACTTAAACACATCGAATTAAGGTTGGCTTCTAAGACTCGAGAATAAATTATGGAAAGAGTACATCAAACTCATTAATCAGAAGTCAAGGTGCAACTGATTACAATTTGGTGATAAGAATACCCGCTTCTTCCATATGACGGCAAAGATGAAACACAAAAGAAAGCAAATTGAAGTACTCCAAAATGAAGTTAAGGAATAGATATATTATTAAAGGGCCCTTCGGGAGATGGCGTTGGATTATTTCAAAAATTTATATTCAAATGATAACGGAGTAATTCCAATTCATTCTTGGCCAAAGGATTTTCTGATCATTGACGCCGCCCAACTTGATGTGATTCAAGCAAAGCTATCACCTACATAAATCAAGAATGTTGCCTTCAAAATGGATACTTTCAAAGCACCAGACCCTAATGGGTTAAACCCCCACTACTTTCAAATCTAATGGGACATCGTTGGCCTTAAGGTGTGTGCTTATATCATTGATGCTTTCAGAGACCCTTCCAAATCAAAGAGATGAACCAAATCAATATTGTCCTTATCCCCCAAGGTTGACCACCCCACCTATATAAGGGATTTTAGACCCATCTTTCTTTGCAATGTGTCTATAAGATCCTAAGTAAAGTGTTGTCCAATAGGCTAAGGAAGCACATGGACTCCCTTATTGATCAAACTCAATGTAATTTTATTAAAGGTAGGAAAAGTTTTATGGCTATCAAAGTTGATATGGAAAAAGCTTTCGACTGTTTAGATTGGGGTTTTATCTCTTCCAACCTCCGATATCTCGGCCTGAATGATAACTTTATTTAGTTGATTATGCAATGTGTTTCATCTACCTCAATGAGAGTTTTATGGAATGGTTCTTCGTCTGATAATTTTGTTTCTCAAAGAGGAATTAGACAAGATGATCCTCTGAGCCCTTATCTCTTTGTCATTTGCATGGAGAGTATAAGTCAGCTCATCCGTCAATGAAGTTGAGATTGGGAATTGGAAACCTTTGTGCTTAAGCATAACAAGTCCAAACCTTTCCTATATCTTTTTTGTTGATGACCTTCTCCTCTTCTGTGAAGCTTTTTGTGATCAATTAGATTGGTTCCAAAGAATCATGCAACACTTCTGTCAGGTATTGGGTCATAAAATCAACCTTATTAAATCAAAGCTCTTCACCTCACGAAATATTCATTCAAGCAGAGCTCTTCAGTATAGCCAACAGTTGGGTATTCAATTCACTTATGATTTGGGCAAATATCTGGGGGTTCCCACTACTTCATAAAAAAGTTACCAATATTACCTTTTGCTGCTTTGATTTCAAAAGCTAATCACAAGCTAGCAAGCTGGAAAGGTAGATTTCTTAGTATGGCAGGAATATATGTTCTCGTGAAATCGGTCATTTATACTCTCTCGTTCTATTAAATGCAATCCCTCCTGGTTCTAAAAGGAGTGTTAAAGGTGATCGATAAGATGAGCAGAGACTTCTTTTGGAATCAAGGGGATCAGGGAAAGAAAATGCATTTAATTGCTTGGGAAAAAATCATAAGGGCTAGAGATTAGGGTGGTCTTAGATTTAAGGATCTACTTCATAAAAAATGTAGCCTTTATTATGAAGCTCTGTTGAATGTTGTTAACTAGACGTGACTCTCTTTGGGTCTAATGTATTCGAAACAAATACAATTGTGGCAATGAAAAATATCCTAAGGTTATAAGAAAGAGAAGTCAGTCTGCTGTTAGGAGTGCCATAATTTCAGTGTGGGACTCTTTCAGAAAGGAAGTGGGAAGTAGGATCCGAAATGGTCAAGGCACAAATGCATGGTAGGTGTTGTGGTCCAGCATGAAGCAACCACTCATCCACTATGTGAACAAGAATCATCATCTTCTAAACCATGAAGATTGAGTTGCTGATTTTGTAAATAGCAATGGAGCTTGGGATACAAATAAATGAAGTTTCTTCCTACTAGGTTGGGTTATAGATCGTATAAGGGAAATTCCTCCCCTATCTTACTTGCCTAATCTTGATTTTTAAGTTTGGAAGGCTTCCTCTGAATTATGTATTAAAATCTTGACTTCTTTAAAGCTTCCATTTTTGCGTTCAAATTTAACTATCAGATAAAAAATACATATTTATGCGAAAAATCTATTACACTAACAATTTTTTTAATATATTATATATATTATCCTTTTTTTCATCTTTTAATATACACAAATGTTGTAATTTTCATATCGTAATCCTATCAATTTAAATTGTGGTATTTATTATTAATTTTTAATGTTAAAATAATTAATATTACATCATAACCCTTATATGTAATTATTATGGAAGCTAATGTCCTTTTTGATCATTTAACATTGAAAAAAGCTATTCTGATAACAATTACCCAAACACCCTCATTTTATCCAAACCTATTTGTTTTACAAAAGCTATTCTAAAAAATCAATTTTAGAAAAGCTATTATACTCTAAAAGCTATTATGCAAAAGTTAATGCAAACGCACCCTAAATATCCTTTCTCACTCTGCTACATGCATGGACCGCTGCATCATTATTCAGTAAGCGCCTGTTTGAAAACCCAAACAAATTGTAGGGACATACAATTAAATTCCTTCTCATTATTTTATTGGGAGAAAGATAAAAAATACTAAGAATTGTACTCCTATATAGGTTTTAAATAAGAGAATTAATTATTGATAATTCTTATGGTAACTCTAAACTTGTCAATAGGTAATTTTTCACCTGTCAATAAAAACTTTTCTAATTTTATTATTTTTATTTAGGATTTACATACAATTCTTCTTAATAAAAATACCAATTCAATTTTAAAATCTTAAATAAGTAATTTCTTATAAAAATTTGTTAATTATTATATAAATTTAGTGAACCTTTGTATCTCAATTGACAACAAGATTGAATTAAGATTTTGAAGTTCAAATCGTATTTATTTATCTTTTTTTTTCGATACATGATGAAAGTTAAGAAACAAATAGAAACAAAATGTTATTGCTAACACGGTTCCATGTGAACCAAGTCAGTGTCAAGTTTATTTACTAAATAGAATCCAATCTCCATATTAAGTGTTGGTTATGTAAAACCAGGTTTAGATTTATTAGGATCTGACCAATCTCTACCTATCAACCTCAAATCTCCAACATTAAGCTTCGTTGCATGTGTATTTATTTATTCATCATATTTTCTATTTTATATCAGCCTCTTTTAATTTTTTTTAAAAATTATTAGAATTTGTTATTTAGGGTAACCAGCCTGTGCCTTGTAGCATCGAAATATCATCGCTCACTCTTCCGCCGACTGCTCCAAATCCGATCTCGCCTTCCGCTGTTACTTGCCAGGTATCTCCCTTCATTTTCTTTTCCTACGTCCCATATTTCGATTTTCGACTTCCGATTCCTTAGTCCCCATAATTTTACTCTGTTTTCTGTGGCGGGGGGAACTATTGGTGTCTGTCTCCTATAACCAGTCGACGCATTTTAATCATAAAATTTTTATGACAAGGGCATAGATGAGAGGAAGGAGCTATAGTCCATCGCCTCCCAGGGGTTATGGCCGAAGGGGAAGAAGTCCCAGCCCCAGAGGTCGTTATGGTGGCCGTGCCAGAGACCTCCCTACCAGTCTTCTTGTTCGCAACCTTCGCCATGACTGTAGGTTAGTTCAATACACTCTAAGTGCTTACTTATCCCTTCACGTTTTCTGGATATATGTTGTGTATTTTTTTCCCTTGCAAACCATTGTTAATTTATTACTACCATATCTATAGATCACTTTCACGATATGGGGTGCGGTGGAATTTAGTCATTTCATTTACAAGCAATATTCAATTGCTCAATTCCCTTATTGGTGCTTTATATGGCGGCCTTGCCGAGAAGAAGCAGCGAAGCCAGTGTATTTTATTTCATACACCTCATGTAAATGTGAAATTTTGCAGGGCTGAGGATCTTCGTAGACTTTTTGGACAATTTGGTGCTCTTAAGGACATTTACCTCCCCAAAGATTATTATACTGGGTGAGCAATTACAAACTAGGTGTAGGATATGGATGTTACAGGGCGCTAAAGAAACTACGTCATATGTTTTTTTATCCATCTTATTTCAAATTTCAAATTATAATCATAATTCATATTATACTCCAATTCAATTTTATTTCGCAAAAATTTATCTGCTTGATAGTGTTCCGCAAATTGGTTTCTAGTCTTGAAATGTAAATTATATTATTTGCATTAATATTATATCTCTTTAGAAGGTAATAAATTGTTGTGTCTGAACTTCTCAACTTCAATATTGCTATTTATTAAGTTTCTATTATTATATTTAATGAAGTTTTCAAATATGTTACCGGACTTTGCCTTGGAAATAATACAGTCCAAGCAGTGTTTGCGAGATTTTTGCTTGACTTCTCTGTTTATATGTTGGGAATTTTACTTTGATAACTTATACTTTTATAATTTGAAGTAGTATAAGTTTATTGAGGTTGTTGAGGTTTAGCAGTGATTTAGAGTTTTGAAGGCATCAATCAAGTATTTAGAGTTCTTGTGAAGAGGGTTATGGTAGTGAAGATATCAAGGAAGTTGAGTTTGAATACATTGTCAAGGTGTTCCAAGTCTTGAAGAATTTCAAGTGATCTTAAAACTGAAACAAGGTCAGCAGCCTAGTGCTTGCGTTATTATCATGTCCTTCAATACTATTGGGGACTATTTTTAACGAGTTGCATTAGTAAAGGTTTGCTGTATGCAAAGTTCTTACTGCAATTTGGCATTTGTTGAGCCTGCTTCGTTGTTTGATGGTGTTTAGCTTTTCCTTGTTTGTCCCTGATCCCCATTTGCAGTGAACCCCGAGGCTTTGGTTTTGTCCAGTATGTAGATCCTGCTGATGCTGCGGATGCGAAATATCATGTGGACGGTCAAGTTCTTCTTGGTCGAGAGTTGACTGTTGTTTTTGCTGAGGAGAACAGAAAGAAGCCTACTGAGATGAGAGCAAGAGAAAGACGGTAGGTAGTAGGGTAGCTTCCTTGCTTTATGCAACCTTGCTTTGCCAATCATGGACTTGATATATAGTGCTTGATTTGGTATACAAGGTGCATGTTATTAGAACCTTTTAGTTGCCCAAAAACATGGATGAACCAAACTGTTGTGGTTAACCATTTAACTTCTTATCTCACCTTCCCAGTGGGGTGTTTTTTTTTTTTAAACAATTCTTGCATCTCGGGTTTGATGCCATGTCAAGCTGTGGATTTGGGTTTTGAGAAAAAAGTGAAAAAACAGAGTTTAATCTGGCATTTTCAATTGAATTTGAATTGTAGTTCAGGCTTGATTCAAGGTCTTAGATAAGAGGGTGCTTTCATTTTTAAATTTAGTAGTAAATAACTATAATAACCTTTTGACTAAGTTTATTACTTGCCATAAATATTGAATCCCGTGATTGCATAGTTACAAATTGGTAATTGCGTTGTCATGTTCATTCTGGCCCACAAATTTTGGTTGTGCACATAAAGGAAATGCTGGGCTGGAAGCATGGAACTTTGTGATTGGAACAGCACATCAAGTGCATTTGGGTTCCACCTTCGGCTGAATGGGAGGGGCTGTCAAAGTCTTTAAATGGACTTTATTTCCCCACTTATTCAAGTGTTCTTGTTGATCTAATTATTTCTGATTGTTAAAATGAACTTCTATTTTTCACAGGGGTCGATTTTCTGATCGAAGAAGGTCTCCACCTCGTTATTCTCGTTCTCCTCGATACTCTAGGTCACCGCCACGTCATAGATCACGGTCTAGAAGCCGTGACTATAATTCTCCTCCTCCTAAACCAAGGGAGTATTCAAGGTATGGTGCTTATAATTGTGTGTTAACAGTCATATAGTTTTTGTATGTCCCTTATGGCAAACTAACTATTATTTATTGCCAGTCAAGTTCTTTGTTATGTATTACATTGTTCCCTCTTGGAATTCTGAGAACATATGATAAAACTATCAGGTGACATGCAAGGTCAAGCAGTAGTTGATGGTTTGGTTCATCCGTGAAAAAGCACTATATCCTGTATATGTAATTGCAAAACATCATCACTATCAATATATATGAAGTCTTTAGGAAGTCGCATAATTTAGGAGTGATTAACATGTTTTAGACTCTATGCAAAATGCAGGACTCATAATCTAGTTGTTCTTTGTTATATATTACACTGTTCCCCTGCTTGGCATTCTGAGAACATATGATAAAACTATCAGGTGACATGCAAGGTCAAGCAGTAGTTGATGGTTTGGTTCATCCGTGAGAAAGAAGCACTATATCCTGTATATGTAATTGCAAAACATCATCAATATCAATATATATGAAGTCTTTAGGAAATCGCATAATTTAGAAGTGATTAACAATAGAGAGGTTTTAGACTATATGCAAAATGCGGGACTCATAATCTAGTTTTTATTGTGATCAACTTGAATGGATTTGAGTGGTGTGTCATGTATTGGAAGCTTCCCTTAAAATAGTAAACCCTTTGCATCATATATTCTACTCTCTGATGCATGTTACAGAGATCTATTAACAATTTTGCATACGTGAATTACTCTATTAAAATCAGTTAATAGTTATTGTTCTTAAAATTTTTAAAGTTACCCTCGACAAAATTCATCAGTTAGAGGAGGTTGATCTGTTAATCAGGATGTCCTTTGGTTTAGGCAAAGGGCATTAAAGCGAAAAAGGCAAAGGGTCTTATATTAATGACCATGGGAGAAGGCCTTGTTGGGAGTAACTATTACTAGCAAGTTTAGGTAGTTGTTTGTTTGGGTTAGGCGTTCTTGATGAACATGCTTTGGTATTTCATTTTCTAGTCTGACGAGTCTGTGCATTCTTTTGCAGATCTGCGTCACCTGAAGATGGAAGATACAGTCGAGAGAGAGAGAGAGAGAGATCGTACTCACGGCAGAGTAGGGAGAGGTCATACTCACGTTCTCCACCCTATAATGGTGGCTCAAGGAGCCGCAGTCAGAGTCCAGCTAAGGGCCCAAGCCGGAGCCGCAGTCAGAGCCCCAATCATGATGACTATCCGAGGGAACCAGCTCGTGGCAGGGCCCCCACTCAATGAGACCCTTTAAACCTTCACATGTTGAACTGTGCGGATTTTGGATTTTGTTTAAAAATATCGACAATTGTCCCCTGTTGTAGCTTGAAATGGAAATCAGACTACTTTGTTTGTAGAATGAAAACTTGTATCTAAAGTCGCGTTTTAAAGAGGGATTGATGGATGTTATGAAAAGCGTTACGTCTTGTTGAGGATTGTTAGAATTAATGCAATCTTTGTTGTTGATATACTCTATCCAATTATCGGAGCCATTGTGTGAAATGAAATTTGAGGGAGCAAAAGTGAAGGGTTGAAACTTGAGGATTAAAGATTGGATTAGCCCTGAATAGTATGTAATTAACATTGAGGTGTGCTTGGTATAAATGAAATTGTTGTGATGAGTAGCCTTAATGGGGAGGATCCGTTCCATCAAATTTCAATTGAAGAAGTCATACTTGCATTGCATGTGATGTGAGTGTTCCTGCTATGAACCAAAGAGGTAAATAATGTTATATCATGCGTGAACGTAAATTCCAGCAAAGAATTTGAAAACGGGGAACACGGAAAATAAGAGTCATAATAAATGTTGCTATATTTGGGCTACAGCTGTGGCCATGACTGTGTCTGTGAGTGTGTTTTTTTGACTTTTTTGGGGGTTGATAATGAGTACCGTAGTAGTATTGTAAAATTGAAATCCCTTTAATTTGAATTTTCAATTTTGAGAAGGACAGAGCGGGGGCAAATGAAAGCAAAGCTTTTGGAAATTGGAATGGTAGTGGGCAGTGGCCACCCTGAAGAATGCCCTTTACAACTAAGAAAAGAAAGAAATGTACTAACTCTATTTTTGTGTGTTGAAAATCTCCATGCCTTTTGTCAGCTCATGCTCATGCTCATGCTCATGCCCCTCTTTTATGTATATTAAAATTAAAATTGACTGCTCATTACACACATACACACTCCTCTAGTCTTATCAATATAACACTTTAAACATTTTTTTTATACAAACTTAAAAAAACTTTAAATCTCAGTTGCTACCACTACATTCTAAAACATAAGAGGCATTTAAAGAATATCTTGTGTATTGATTAATTTTTTTCAATTTTGTCATTATTTAATATTAATATATTAATACTTATGTTGACTATAAAAATTACAATTCCTTAAGAGAGAAGAAAGGGGTAGAGGAGAGAGAGTAATAAACTTTAATAAGGGTATTTTTTTTATTCCATATCTTCTTATTAATAAAGATATTTTAGTAAAAATGAGTAAAAATTCTGACATATTTATTGTCTTAACCGCTATTTTGAATTAATAGATTCAGTTAAACATCTTTTATATTTTGGGATGGAGAGAGTATCAAATAAAAATAAAATTAACACACTAATTAATAGAAGGTAAAATTGTATATTTATATCAAAATTTTAATAAAGTGCTTTATATATATATATATATATATATGACTAAAAAAATATATTCCCTCCCTACCTTATATAGAGGAACGGAGGAGTATTTTATTTTAGAACATCCCAATTTAAAATGTTAGACCTACCCCCATCTGTAATTTTGCACCATATACAGCCCACTATCCAACTCTCATTCAAACTCAAAATCACTGGCTGTGTTTGATATTAACGTAAAAGAATACTCGTAATAATGGTAACTACTCTCTCTCCCCCATTTTAATTTTGACTAATTTCTCACTGTTCAAACAGCGTAACTGGCGTTATCCATATTCGTTCACAAATGAATATTTTATATCAAGTTATATTCGTATTAGTCCCTAACAAGTATCATGATTCATAGATTATACTTACTTTTCAAGTTTCATAGTATTGATAGGAAATTCTTAGAATATTTTTTTTACTATAATTTTTTAGGCAGCATATTTATCCTGATCTTAAGATTTGAAATATTTCACAATTCATTCCCACCTATTTATTTGGATCTAGAAGTCAGATATGTTTTGGTCACAAAAGAGCAAGAGAGATGTTAGATTTAGATGTGTTCAACTGGCACTGTTTAATAATTAATGTTACCGAAAAATCGAAATCACATTTTTGTACCCAAAAGATCAGCCCCACTAGATTGTTCTTACGCGTCAAGAGTCATCATCAGTCATGACCTTTCGGCTCCCGTTCAGTTTACCGTGCTGTTTATTTTTCCCATTATAATTACAAGATGCACTGTGGAGAAAGAACTGTCCTTTTCGTTGGAGAATCATTACCTTTTACTAATTTTTTTTTAAATAATAATTAGTATGAGTATGAACCAATGACACTACACTAGATGCGCGGCGACTATCTCGATGCCTCCTTTGGGGGTAAACAATCTCACCAAAAGAGAGAAAAAGAAGCACAAGGAGACAACCGGAGAGTGAGGCCCTGCTCTGTCATCCGTTCAGTATCTTGGATTCGAGCGAAGCTGCTATTAGAGGTTCATCAACAATCATTATGCATTCTTCTTCCATGTTACTTACGTTTTTCTTCTCCATCTTATTTGCAGTACTATCTTCCGTTTGCAATTATTTAAACCATGAATCTATAATGCATAGGAGGATTATTGTTCAATAATTATAAGAGGGTTCACATAGCTTTGTCTACTTCTCCTGCGAATGCCCACTTAGCCGCCCTGCTACAAGTGTGTCTTTTGCGTTGTTCCGCCTGTGGCATCTAAAAGGTAGCGTCTTTCGCTGTGTGGGGTTTTGTAATCTTGCTGGATTTTCACTCTCACCTCCCCCCCAACCTTATGTTTTGGGATTTCTTCGCGGGTCTTCTTAATAGATGTGCTACAGCAACTATGAACCACAAATGGGTGTCGAAGTGGCTATTACTGCTTATAAGTAGCTTCACCATTTCTCAAAGTGGCTTCCGGGATTTTCCTTCCCAAGGGAGAGTTCTGCCTCTAGTGTAGGCTAAAGTTTCTATCTAACGAGTGAGTTTGCATGAGGAAGTGATAACTTGATGACGAGCCGATTAAACCGATGAAATATCTAAAACATTCAGCTGGCCTCCGTGCTTATTTTATGTTCTTTATAAACGTTTGCGGCCTGAATCACTTTAGTACTGTTTTTGTTTTAACTATACCTTTTACATGGAAAAATCGAATTTTGCTTAACATCTCTTCCACTGTTCTTGCATTTCTTAACGAAGCCGTGATTCTAGTGAGTTATGATTAGTATTGGTGATTATTAGCTGGCTTCTTCTTCTTCTGCTTTCCCGGATAGCAAAGTGAAGCTGCTGTTGACTGTTGTCACTTTCTTATGTTTGTCTCAATGTTTTGGTAGGAGTTAACTTATCAAACAAATGTCTGTTGCAATGGGCTTGGACGGTTATTTTTATTTTATTTTTTATCATTACCATCATATGAAGAAAATAAACTGTCATCAGCATTTATTTGGTTTCTCTATTTGTACAATTCTTTCATCCCTCAATTTGCTGTTTAATCCTGTTGGGCTTGTAATTAATTGTTTCGGCATGTATTGGTGATTAAAGTTGTAAAACATCTTATTGCAATTTGATTGTTTAGGTTTTAATACTTAAGGGCATACATTCCCGTGAGTCATTGACATTGAGCTGAAGTCAGTGATTGAGGTTGAGTTGGATTGAATGAAGCTTAAAAGATGGCTTGCAAGTGTTTTGTTCCTCGCTGTTGCAATTTTAAGCTGCGCATCAGGTAATTTACCTGCACCCCTTTTAGGCCAGTTTTTTTGGTCAATCAGATTTAAATAGGGGAAGCATTGGCGGATGCTTTAAAATATTTGAAACTCATCTATTGATATTGTTCAGTGCCTATTAGATACTGTAATGACAATTGCTAGCTGACTTTCTGTCATTTCCCATCAAGCGATGATTGAAGGTCTAATTTGCTTTTTTCCCGTTATGAATTAATTACAATGTGCCTAGTTCTTGTTCTCATTGACTGTTGCAAGAAAACTTGTTATAAAAGCCACATGGGAAACAATAAGGTGATAACTGAAAATGTCTCATGTTTTCTTTGAGTTGACATTGGATGGTGTTCTTGAATTTGAAGGTGCATTTGTGGGAGTGAACATTGGAACTGATGTTTCGAGCCTGCCATCAGCGGCGGATGTGGTTGCTATTCTTAAAGCCCATCAAATTACTCGTGTGCGCCTTTATGATGCCAACACTCACATGCTGCAAGCTCTTGCAAACTCTGGTATCCAAGTAATTGTTGGTGTCACAAATGAAGAGTTATTGAGGATTGGAGAATCTCCATCAGTAGCTGCAGCCTGGGTCAATAAAAACGTAGTAGCTTGTATGCCTTCCACCAATATCACAGCCATAGCAGTTGGTAGTGAGGTTCTTACCCAAATCCCAAATGTTGCCCCTGTTTTGGTTCCTGCTATGAATTACATTCACAGAGCCCTGGTTGCTGCAAACCTTAACTTTCGTGTCAAAGTTTCAACTCCACAGTCCATGGACGTAATTCCTAGGCCTTTTCCACCTTCCACCGCCACTTTTAATTCTTCTATGAACTCTACAATCTATCAACTCCTTCAGTTTTTGAAGAACACAAACTCCTCCTACATGTTGAATGCTTATCCTTATTATGGATACACCAAGGGAGATGGCATTTTCCCAATTGAATATGCTCTTTTTCAGCCACTTCCTTCAGTCAAGCAAATAGTTGATCCCAACACTCTGTTCCATTATAACAGCATGTTTGATGCAATGGTTGATGCTACCTATTATTCTATGGACGCTTTCCATTTCTCGAATATCCCAGTTATTGTCACAGAGACTGGTTGGCCATCCTTTGGCGGATCAAATGAACCTGATGCTACTGTGGAAAATGCTGAGACCTACAATAATAATTTGATTCGACGAGTCCTAAATGGCTCTGGTCCACCTAGCCAGCCACAAATAGCCATTAACACATACATATACGAATTGTTTAATGAAGACAAGAGGAATGGGCCCATATCAGAAAAAAACTGGGGCATTCTTAATACTAATGGAACTGCTGTCTATCCTTTGAGTTTGAGTGGATCCAGTCAAATTACTGGAAATTCTTCAGCAGTTTTTTGCGTTGCTAAAGATGGTGCAGATTCTGATAAACTGCAAGCAGCCCTGAACTGGGCTTGCGGACAAGGCCAAGCAAACTGCGCGGCTATTCAACCAGGGAGGCCCTGTTACTTGCCTAATAATGTAAAAGGCCATGCTTCTTATGCTTATAACGATTATTATCAGAAAATGCGTGCTACCGGTGGAACTTGTGATTTTGATGGTACGGGTGCAACAACTACAGTGGATCCTAGTAAGTCAGCGTGACCTATCTATGTTTATTAGACATGATTTCTTGACATGTTGCTCTTGAACTCTTCTACTTTTTATGGCATTTTCATACTATAACTATTGACTTAGCAACTGATGTTCATAGAAATTTAATGGCCCCTCTTATTTGAAAACAAGGGGGGCTTTCCTGAATGGTGTATGTCAATAAATGCATGCTTCGTATGGTGCGGTATCATAGTGAAGCTTGGTTGAGGATTTCTTAAAAGTTAGGCAATTAACGCTGGGTGCTGTGTTGCAGGTTATGGCTCCTGTAGATACACAGGAAGGTGAGAACTGCTGACATCTCTTGATTAAATTAAAAGTAGATTGTATTATAAAAGCTAATATGAGAATACATGTTTTGATTTTCAGTTCCAACTCAAGTGGGACAGGAGGGAGTTTTCCTCCTTTATCATCGGGTCCTGAAAGTGCCTTGGGAGGAGGAAGTTGGGGCCTGCAAGTGTCCATTCTTCAGTATCTGATATCAAGTGTAATTTTTTGCATTGGTGTTGTCATGACCTGAGGCTGAAGGTTGACACATGACGGTCTAAAATTTTAGTTGAATGATTCATGGAATGAAGTTATAAATCAATTTTGTGTAGGTTTCTCTTTATCTTAATCCATTAGTCATCCTGGATGGGATGTTGGGATGAATGTAATCTGCAGACAAGGGAGGTTTGTTGCGGAACCTGAGACTGAGCCCTTGTAGCATAAAACAAGGGCGAGTCTGAGTCTGAGTATGAGTCTGAAACCTTGACATTGGTTTTGTCCTAAAGTCAACAACCACCGACACTGCCTTTCAAACGTTTCAAGCCGCCAAAACTGTTTCCTCTTACCATTATGTGCTTGTGGCCTTGTGCCGTTTATCAAAATACTAGATTATATAGAATAAAAATAATTAAATTCAAATGGTTAAATTTTGACTTGAATAATTTGTTATTTGCTAGTGAATAATTTAATACTACTATAATAAAGAAGATAAAAAGAATATTTTGTATTAGACTATCTTGAGGGATTTTTGCCAAAATGCTGCAAATAGTAAAATAATGTACCGAAATGTTACATGGTGGAAAGAATTTACCAAAATATTATACTTTAAACTGTTCTTCAGGTGATGAATTTCAGATATTGTTCATTTCTTTAATATTGGAAGAGAGAATATATAAAAATTGTTATTTAGGTGATTACAATTATTACACAAGGATTTTTTTGTCAATAAGACAATGATTGTTAAATGATTAATATTATAATTATGAGTACATAATACTCCCTTAGTTTTTATATATAAGATACTTTTATTTAAATAGGCTTGTCTCTTTTTATAAGATACTATTTGATTTTCTCTCTATAATAAATGTATTTTTTTTCCAAGTTTTCCCTCATTCTTTCATATAATTTATTGATATACATTCTCTTTCTTCCTTTTTTTTCATCATTAGTCTTTCTCTCTCACATTCATAAATAGGGGTACTTTCGGAAAAACAATTATATTTCTTACATATTTATTACTTTTAATTAAATTTAATTATTTTCCTAGAATCCCATAATTTGGTTAAAAATATCTTATATATAGAGACAAGGGGAGTAATAATTACATAATACAAATAATTATTACAAAAGTAGGATAAGTAGTACATGAATAAATAAATCAACTTTATAAATAGTGACATCCTGTACTATATTTAGTTCTCGTCCGCATATAGCATGATTGTTGTTGTTGAACATTAACTTCTTGAGATTCAAGCGTCTCATTTATATGTATAATTGATATATTTAAATCAAAACACGGTGATTCATTTAAACAAAAACATTGTCTAGGAGTGGCAAATGCTTCACTTGATGACCCATCATGCTCAAAAGTAGAAGTATTGTATTCAACCGAAAATAATGCATGATTATCTAATAAAGTGTTAATTATTGAAATTGAGTGGGATTAGGTGAGTTGGAAGGGGAAGATAATAAGAGCGATATGTAATGAGATTCATGTTGTGTAAGGTTAAAAGAGGTAAAATGGGATGATGACGGCGCTAACTAGTAATAAGATTGATTAAAATTTGGATGCTCTTGTTCTGTAAACAGTCTTTTGTCATCCGACTTTTTTAAAGTAAGACTTGAAATTTTTGAGAATTTTTTTTTTTAACTTTTAACTAAAATTGCATGAGCTAAATGTATTTGAACAAAATTGAGCTTCCGTGGAGTATAAGACATGGTGCTCTTCTAATATGGTTTATAGGATAATAAACTTCAAAAGTTATTTATATATATCATCATATGAAGTTCATATAGACAAAATCAAATACTCAGATAATAGAGTTTAAATTAAAATATTGAGATCTTATAATTGACATGCATTAACATATAATACGGGATAGTAATTACAGTTAAAATAAGACGCGCCTATTTTGATCTTCCAACTTGTTCAACCCAATATTGACCACCTAGAAAATAAATAAATAGTAAAATAATAGTTATTAAAGGAAATATAAATATTACAAACTATAAAATTAAGAAATAAAACAAGAGAAATAACTTACTTACAGTAATAATAAGAATAACCAAAGGTGAAAGAACAATCGGGATTGATGCTCCGAGGTGTGGCTGGAGAGTATTTTCTGAAGATGGAGGCATACATGTAGTAGAGCTAGAAATTAAGAGACATCAACACTAAAAG
Organism: Acacia concinna; assembly: GCA_037177275.1. Classification (NCBI taxonomy): domain Eukaryota; kingdom Viridiplantae; phylum Streptophyta; class Magnoliopsida; order Fabales; family Fabaceae; genus Acacia; species Acacia concinna. The sequence goes on along the minus strand of JBAGKO010000017.1, from coordinate 13,351,382 downwards.
GTGCAACTAAGAACTCAAAGGAAATCGAGGGCTCTGAGGAAATTAATGGTGACGGAACAAATGTGGTCAAAGGTAACGTCTTTGCGATTCTTAGAGCTGGAGGTTAGTATCTTAGTAAAGTTTCCATCTTTCGCTACTATTGAATTTATGGTTTTGAGTTTTGAGAGCAGTATGAAAGTCCATGTTCGTGTTGGTTTCTCTGTTGGTGATTTTGAGGTAAGTGGTCTAGTAACAGTTAAATGGTTTTCTCCTGATGCTGGTTTAGTATTGAATCTTTGTGATGGGGAGGTTGTCAATATTCCTGTTGAAAGAAATATTTTGAGTTCTAATCGCCTGACAGAGTTGATGCTAGTTATGGTTTGTTTACTCTAGTTTTGTTGGGAAAATCTTTGCATTACTTCTCATATAAGTGTTTGTTATAATCCATTTTATTTCATTGCCCTGCTAGCATTGATGTGGGAAGATTTTATGTGGGGAAGAGAAGTGGTAGCCACAAATGGTGCTGAAAACAGAGTGCTCGTGCTCGTTTCAAAGAAAAGTTATGAGTGGCTTGAGGTTTATTTCTATAGGGGGTGGATTAGTTATCGTGTGGTACAAAATTATAAGGAAGCCTTAATTGCTAATCATTTCAAAATCATCAGCTCATGCTTGTTCAGTGTGTTTGTATATGTTGTTCATCAGCGGCTTAACTTATGCATATTCAATGTGTTTTCCACCACTGTTCATAGTAAGGCTAAACGTGGGCCAGTTCAATAGAAACATTATTCATCTTCCGGCTGGAGCTATGATTTTCTCTTGTACTATCAAGCTGTTTGGGCTTTCTTAAATATTCTATTTGGGGCATTATCTATTATTCTGTTTGATGTTGATCTCCTTGAGTATCTTCTTGTCTCAAGGAATTTGAACAGGAATCATGACTACATACGGATTCCCATGGAAGCATATTTGGTAGATGATCAGTTTGCCAAAGCTTCATTAGATTGGTCCTGCCCTCTGAATTGGGTATCTTGACCTCCATCTTGATTTCAGCCTAACTTGGTGATTGGTGTTTGTGAAGCTTCTTATCCAATTTCAAGTTCTCCTTGTGAAGAAGTCTATTTAGGTGTTTGTTTTGTAGATTTGATTTGTTGTTTCTAGTTTAATTCTATCTGTAGTTTCATTTCAGTTATCGTGTACTTTTTTGTTTAAGACATTGTAGATTACAATTGCTTTTAATATAATGCGTTCTTTGTTGGCAAAAAAAAAAAAAGAATAACCAAGCTTAAAACACCAAAGCACAAGTAAGAAGGAAGAGGAAGAAATTGGAAACAAGATGAAAGAATGGAGACTGGAAATGGAGAATGGAAGAGGGACGAATATGTAAGAAATGAAGTATATGAGAAGGTATGTGGAAGAGAAATGAAGTATATATAAAGACTCCATTACTGTGCAGTCACAGGTTGGTTTGCATGGAAAGTGCATGAAATGATGTTTCAGAGATGAACAAAAAAAAGAAGAAGTGACGCTTCAGCACAGGGAAGGAGGAGTGAGGAAGGTAAGAGTGTACAAAGAACATTCCTGCAGAAGAAGGGACGCTTCAGCAGCACACATGGGGAAAGTCTTTAAATTATTTTTTAAAAAAGTCATGTCATATAGAAGTCTTCACACAAAAAACGATTTTTAAAATCATTCACACAAAGAATGATTTTTAAAATTGTTCATGCAAAAAAACAATTCTTGAAACTCATTATTCACATGAACGATTTCTTCAACGTGAAAAACGATTTTTGAAACTCATTCCTCATGTAAACAATTTCTTCACAAATTAGAAGTCGTTTTTGTAAAGAACGATTTTAAGTGTAGTATTTTAATAAATATTTTTTCTTTTATAGCATTTTGATTTTTTTACTATTTATAGTATTACGATCAAAAAAAGCCAATTATTGTCATTCAAATGTTGGTGGAAAAAGTTAGAGGAGGTAATAGCTTAAGTGGATGATGGGAAGGGAAAAAGAGAGTTTGATCTCCTCAAACAACATTCAAAATGATCCCAGACCCTCAAGTTACTTTGATAATTTTTCAAAATTTATTATGTTTGTGCATACAAAAAATAAAAGGGTTAAGGGGTAAAATTATTCTAGAAGTTTTCACTATCGGCAATTTTGCCTCGGCCATTATTTTTATTAATTTTGACAGTCAGTTGACAAATATATTGAATGATAATCCATAAGCCATCTACTTTATGTTTGTTAAGATGAAAATGTATCTCAAAAATTGAAAATCTAAATGTAATAAAAAACTAAATTTGATGATAGATAGATTTTAGAGGTAAATTTACACCTTAATAAAAATGATATAAATGATATGTGGACGGTTAGCTCCATAATTTAATCAATTAATGGTCAAAATTAATGAAGATAACGACGGGGCAAAATTACTCTTTCAAAAACCTCCGAGGTAAAATTGCCTTCCGCAAAAACATTTAGAGCAATTTTTCCCTTTAATCCAAAAATAACCAAAAAAAAAGAACAATTTATTTTAATATAAGGGCAAAGGAGCAAAAATGCCTATCATAATGTTGCAAAAGAACATCCAACACTATAAACATTTTTTAGGTCCAAAAATGCCTATGGTCCATAAAAATGGTAGCATTCAGCACCATAAACATTTTTTAGCAAAATTTTACCAATTGTGCT
>JBAGKO010000017.1:13298561-13313068 GCA_037177275.1 Acacia concinna | reverse complement strand
CTATGTTATGTTGCACTCCTAACATGTAAATGCTATAGCTTATGTTTTATGTGAGGTGCATTAAGATGATGATGCCATAGGGCATACAAAGCATGTCAGCTCCCTATGTTAATTTCACGCTTGTCACATGTTGCTTGCTATTTGATATTAGTATTAGTGTAACTTGCTATTGGGATTCTCAAGAATCTCACCCCCATTAACAACCATGAACTAGGGTCAGAATCATCAAAGAGGAATAGAAAAGAAGTCCAAGGATGAAGACCATTTTGCTTATTATATGTATGTTGAAGATGCTTGTTGGAAACTGTGTAGGAATAGTAATGAATTATGTTTTGTACTAGATGACTTATCTAGAATTCATATGTAAAAAAAATTGATGTATGGAACTATTTTTCCCTGTAGAATCTTTAAAGGACTTTTTAGTAGAACTTGGGAACGCATCATTTCAATATTTCTACATTTAGTTACAATTTATCAAAGTTCGACCATAAATCTGTTTGGAAATGAATGGTACCATCGAAAACAAAAATTTCAGTTTTAAGTTTCTACATTATCCGCATTGTAGTACAGCTTTAATGGACGTTAAGCGACCTAAAAGATGGTCTATATGTAAGGTGTGACAGGAGGCGAGTTCTTCAAAAAATAGACTAAACAGCTTATGGAGGTCAGTATGGAGACTGAAGGTGCCTCATAAAATTTGACTTTTTATGTGGAGAGCACTGTCTAATGCACTTGCAACTTATGAGAATCTTTTTCATAGGAAATGTTGCTTAGTTAATAGATACCTTATATGTAAAACTAATGCTAAGACTATTCAACATATGTTTTGTTTTTGTCCCTGGGCGAAAATGACATGGTTTGGTAGTGCATTTATCTTCAATTTTCAAGAGATTGAGGAGTTTGATTTCAATCAATGGGTCAAATGCTGTTTATGTGATCTAAGCATGAATGAGAGGCAGCAAGTTGTATTTGCAACAACTTTATGGAAAATCTGGAAAGGTAGGAATGCTTTTTTATTTAATAATCAAGCTACTGATCCTCTTTTTGCTTTTTTTAAAGTAGATAGTGTAGTCACTGAATTTTTGGCAACGAATGGATGGAGTGACTCAACACGATTTTCAGAACAAAAGCATTTGCTAGATCCACATTTACATAATTGGAGAAAGCCTGAAGAATTTCATATAAAGATCAATATTGATGCTGCTTTTGATTCTGTTAATGGCAAGGCTGCGACAACTTTTATAGTCTAGGATGCAAATGGGTGGCTATTGGATGGGAAGACGAGGGTGTTGTTTGCTAAATCGCCTCTGATGGCTGAATGTTTGGCAATGTATGATGCTATATCTTATGCTAAGGACAATGAGCTGGAGGATGTTATTTTTGAGATAGATAATAATACTAGTCAATTGTTTGTCTTCTCAGTGTTGGGGTCCATAGTGGAGATGTGATAGCATAATGGAGCATATTTTCACTCTTGGAATTAATGTAAGGAATCATTTATTTCAATGGGTCCCAATGGAAGCAAATCAAGCTATTGATTAGGTAGCAAAAGCTTCTATGGGTGGGCCTTGTCCTTTTGACTGGATTATTAGACCACCTTATTTGTTGAACCATATTCTTATGAGGGATGCATCAACTTCAGTAGCAGATGATAGGGGCTGAAGATAGTAGTAGTTTTTAGTATTATCTCTGTTCTTAATTATAATACCATATTGACTTTTTTAGAGAATCCTAAGAAAGTTAATTACATTATTTTAAAACATTAAAATTTATCATTTTTCTTCAATTTATGTTGTTCGACTTATGAACTAACATCTAATGCATATAAAACACAATATATGATATAATTAAGTAATGTAATTAACTTTCTTAAAAATTTCTTAGGATTCTCAAAAAAATCAATGTAGTCTTATAATTAAGAATGGAGGGAATATTTTAACTTCTTTTGTTCTGTTGGTGTTTTAGTGTCTTTTTACTTGTTTGTGTTTTGCTTGGTTTTAATTTTGGATGGGTGTCTGAACAGATTTGTTTCTAACAGTGTATCTCTAGTCTATTTATATTGACTTTTGAAAATAATTTTTATGGATTCTGAGATAAGTATATGAAAGGAGTTTTATTTAGACTTGTACAAACTTATATTAAGAAGTGAAAACATGCACTCTAAATGGCGAGATATTTATCCTGGCGAAACAAAATACGGCGGATATTTACAAATTTCGACATCCAAAATAGGCTGTGGCTTTGTGGACAGGCGCCCAGAAATAACTGCTCTGTTTGATTCCCTTCTTCTGTTTTGAACTGTGGGCCGTCGCTTACAGCCATGGAAGCGATTTCCCTCCCGAGTTTCGCTTCTTCAACCGCTCTGAGCTTGCAAACACGACATCGAAAGCTCTTCCTCTCCCCTTTACAGCCGCCCACAAATCGCACTCCGATCACCCTTTCTGGCTTTGCAGTTCGGGCCAAACAACCTGTTTTCCAGGGTACACTAGTTTACGTTCACAAGTTTTTTTTAAAAAAAATATTCTTTCAACATGTTCACTGCACTCAAAAGCCATTCTCGTTGTCTGTTGCAGTTTGCCCCGACGATGCATCGAATTTGTTAGATTTTCTTTTAAAACTTGCCATGGTCGCCTTGAGTTTGGTTACGTTGGCTTCCAAGTGTATTAACGATGTGTTTCCTTGAATTCTTCTTAATTTGAATATTGATAACACTCTTTGTTGACTTTAAGTCTATAACCTGGGATTTCTGAAATGCGTCACCGCAGCTTCCATACCCAAGCGACAAGGTTAACATGGTTTACATCATTTGTTGACGTTCAACTACCTTTAATAATCAATTGATTTTGTTCATCAACATGGTTGTTTAAGTTTAACATTTTAACATACGGACCTGAGTAGCCTGTGCTTTACTTTGTAGGTTTTTGCTCGTATGTAGTATTGGGGACTATTCTTCCTGTTTTAGACTTAACACTTGTTACTGTTTTTATAGAAATGATCAAAGTTAACTCTGTTAACAATCTTAAATCTTGACTGCCCATATTTCTTTCTTGTAGATTCTGCGGTAGAGTTAAATATTTGTGCATTGCTATTCTTTTTTTTATTTATTTATTTGAATAAACGACCTCGTTAAGTCAATAAAACGATTAAAATACGAGGCCCCTAGTAGGATCCCAAGGGGTTATATAATGTAGATATGCTGATGGAATTAAATTACATTTAGAGGAAGTAGAAATAGTAAAGGGATGAAAATGGCTAATCAAATTAGCTGTATCAGTTAAAATGCAGTCGGCCACGGTAATGTGCTTTTGTTCTGAAACAAATCTTAATTGGATCTTGAGATCATGAATGCGTGAAAGGACTGAGTTGTTCCTGCAACAGATTTTCAGAGCTATGTGAAGCCTTCTCGTCTTCTACCAGGCTCAGAGATGAAAGTCTGCACAAACACATTAATCGAAAGGATTTCTTTGTCTCTGAAAGAGAATACCTCAAAATCTCTTTTCAGGGTCACGTTATGTACCAGTAACATGTATGGCTCAAGTTTAAGCAACGTAAATGCGGGAATTCTTTTATGCTTGATTGATGAAGACGGGAATTCAATATTGCAAAGAATACCTGCAAGTTTGATGATGGATCATTCTACAGAAACAGGGGATATAAATGATGTGCTTCATTTCCAAAGAGGTTCGGTGGATGATTTCATCTTTGAGGGGCCTAAAATTGCAAGAGTTAAAGCCCTTTGGATTGCTGTTGAATCAGGTAATTTATGAGGGAGTTTTGCCTTTAAAGTGGTTAAGATCCAATAGACGTTGTTGCTGAATTACAATTTACAACTAATTTATGAATAACACAAGCTTATCTATCTTTACCACTAAAAGAAAAATATCATCATCGCAGTAATTGCTCAAAAGCCTTTGGCCAGTGGTGTTTGTAATTACTTCTTAGACTCACGTGCCATTTCTTTAATACTTTGTACCGAGTGATGACTCTTGTTATATTTACAATTTGATATAGATTTACTTCTATCAGAACCTTCTGATTGTTCTCTCTTATTTATTTTCTAAGGTCAGGTCAATGGCGACTAGGAAGTGTGTCGATAACAGTTCTTAGTTGTGAGTTCAATTCACCATCAAAAGAAGAGGAGATATATGAGTACACCGGCTTCCAGTATGACTTTCAGAATGATGATATTTTGCTCGGGGAAGGAAGCGATCTGTCCATGCTGGAAATGAGGCCAAGCCTTGTGACTGAGTTAAGTGGGGTTGACCCTTTCGCCTATTTAAGCAAAATAGCTTTTGACAACACCCAGCCTCAATACCATAAGATATCAAATGAGGACAGCATGAGGGAGTATGCAGATTTGAAATTGTCATTGCTACTATATGATGCTATGCTGGTGTTCTTTGGCACATCCTTTGTTTCCCTCTTAGTTGGGAAAAATGAAGGCTGTGCTTACTTGCTAGGCGGGGTTGGTGGTTTTTTGTATCTGCTATTATTGCAGAGATCTGTGGATGAATTGCCAGTTCCGGAATCAATCACTAGAGACAGTGGGGAGAGCAGTCCATTGTTGGGAGGATTGAAGGGCCCAGTATGGAGCGTGGCATTGGCGATAGGCTTTTCTTTATTTGCGGCGAGGTATGGTTCTGGAGATTTTCAAGTGAGCTTCACCCCAAAGGAAGTCATAGTTGGAATGATGGGGTTTCTCGCGTGTAAGGTTTCTGTGGTGTTAGCTGCATATAAGCCCATGACACTGCATCTGAAATCACCGAGTGACAAGTAAGTGGGGGGGTTTGTGACGGCAGATTCCCAAAGTGGACAATTATATACGCAGAAAGGTAGGTCATCTATAAGTTGATAAAGAATATGTGTGTAAATGTCTTAAAGGCCGAATATCGTTGAAAAGTAACACTTTGACATCAAATGCATACATTTCTTTCACAGATACATTTTTTTTCAAATTTGGTATGGTTAAGAACTTGTGTGTGGGATTTTAAGAAAATAAGAGGAAGATGGCAAGTTGTCATTGAAAAGGAAAGAGAGTTAAGGCGAGGCGACTAGGCGAGGTATCATTTAATGGTCTGTCTGAACGGAATTTGTTATTTGTCACAGCTAGAGTGGTTTTCTCTTGCTCACAGTTTTCGATTTATTTAGTTTGTTCAAGGTTATTTTCTCACAGGAATTTTGTGACTCTGATCAGGGGCATTAGGACCCCTCGGTTGTCACAAGCACCAACGACTAATTTCTTCAGCCCTGCATCTATGCCTTTCAACATAACTCTGCCGCCTTTTCTCATTCCTTGCTAAAATAATCATCAGCTCTATGCACTTCAACACAACTGTGCCACTGCCTTTTTCTCATTCCTTGTTAAAATAATTAATCAGCTCTTATCGGTTAAGCACTTTCTCAAAAGAAAGACCAGCATTTTGGTTCGTGTCGCACAATATATTAGTTACTAATAGGTTGCGTGCTAAATAACATAGAAAAGTACAGAAGTGATAGAACTACTTAGTAGTTTGTCTTAGCCACGTCACAACAGAAATTTTTACATCAGCAATAGGTATTCATCATGCAACACACACACACACACACACATATAGAACACCCTTGTGGCATCACAAAAAAAGAAGACATAAGTTGGATCATGTCCATAATAGCACCATAAACACAAGCATTTGTGCATATCATGTACAGATGAACCGTATTTATTTAGAGACTAATTTGTCACCATGGTTTGTGTATTGCATACCAACGGCCAAGTTAGTGATAGATGACAAGACATAAATGATAAGACACAAATAAGTGATAATTTGTCACCTATGAACTAGTGAAATTGAGCTTTCAACAAGTTAAATAAGTAAAACATATTGGTAAGTCTATGATTCATAATGAACAAGTTGTATATACTTATGAACAAGTAAAATAGAAATATGAACACATTAGATAGACATATGAACAAGTTAAATAAGTATAACACATTTGTAAGTGTATAATTCATAATGAACAAACTTATGAATAAGTGAAATAGAATTATGAACAAGTGAAATAGACTTATGAATAAGTTAAATAAGTAAAATACATTTGTAAGTGTTCAATTCCTCGTGAATAAGTGAAATAGTTATATGAACAATACAATATAATTTGTTAACAAGGAACATATAATTATGAACAAGTTTTATTTACAAATCTATGATTTCTCATCAACAAATAGAAAAAACATATGAATAATACAAATTAGTTGAACAACAAGCCCCATTTGTCAGTGTCCACTTCCTCGTGAACAAATGAAATAAATATATGAACAAAACAAAATAAAACTTTAACAAGAAAACATAAAATTATGAATAAATTCCATTTGTATGTGTATAACTCTTCATCAAAAAGTGGAATAAATACATGTATAACACAAATTAATTAGACAACAAGTCTTATTTGCAAGTATCATATTCCTCATGAACAAGTGAAACAGAGATATGAGTATATATGAATAATATAAATTGAACAATTTACATATTCAAGTGTGGAACTCATGAGGAAAGATTGGAAAATACAACAAACGACACAAATTAATTTTTAGGGGATGTGTCGGAGCTTTGATGGGCATCCACTAGAGGTCGCTTCGACCAAGTGGCTGCTGGTGATTTAAGGGGCTTCAACGTTGTCTTTCCTCTCCTATATATGAGAAGGAGGAGTTGAGGGTAAATAGCATTGAGGCTATGGAATCATCTTTGACGTTGTCTTCATCCTTGTAAGCTGAGGGACCTTAATCTCTGGTGTCAATCTCATGAGCTAAGGAACAAGATGTAAGACTTGATTGTGCTCTTCATCTTTTCATAGAGAAATTGGTTGAGAGAGGAGGGAGCGACTAGTAGTGATGAGATTAACCAGCAAAGTTGATGCCAACGAGCTGAACTCAGAGAGAGATCAAGGAGTGCCGTTCTGAGCTTTAGAGATGTGGCTGGACAAATGAGGTGGAGCAGAGTTGAGGGAGGGAGGGAGGGGATGGATGGGCAATAACCATTGGAGAGAGAGAGAGGAGAATAATGAAAGGGTCAATGTTGTCTTTTAGCATCACAAATTAACTTCATTTAGCCCTCCTGGAACTGGATTGATGTTTCAGATTTGTTTGGGGGTAACTAGAGTTAATTTGCTACAATGATCCTATACTGAAATCCTCCCTTGTTAATTCACCACTCCTCATCACCGTTCTCCATTATTGTTACGTGCTCAAATCCGGTCTCCGTTTCGTGTTTCTGCAAATATTTACTTTGCCATTTATTACATTATTTAATAATTTAATCAGTTTTAAACTTTTAATACTATGTTCCTTTATATTAGATGTTTCGTTATTCTATTTCACAGCACGTAATTGCATCGTATAACCGATATAATTGAGATAAAGCAATGTATATCTCGTTGGCAGAGTACTAGTAATGCAATGAAGGCACACATAGGGTCATATTTGAATTTATTATTAATAATTAATTACAGGCAAAAAGGAAAAAGGCCACCCAACACCATAATATAGATAAAGTCCAAACTAAAAGATGAGATAAAAAGGTAAGAAACAGCGCAACTCCACATTTATATATGATATATTAAAGGAGGAGTAGAATATATAATATAATAGTAATAGTAATAATATATGATGACGAGTAGTGGTGGTGAGGACATTGGGTATGCACATTATATTACAGAAACAATGAATGCTTCTGCATGTTCAATTCAGTGTGCTTTGCTTGGCGTGGTGAGACTAGACTGATGGAGGGAAGGCCAGGATGAGGGACTTGACGGAAGAAGGGATGTGGCGGAAGGTGACGGTGGCGAAGCCTGCCTCTCTGATCACATACTCCCACTCCCTCACCGTCCTCTCTTTGCCAATGTTTGTGTGGGCCATCATGACCATGTCCAGCATCAGCCCCACGTCCTTCAACTTGTCCTTCTTCTTGGTCTCTTCTCCTTCTATCACTGCCTCTGCAATTATCAACCTTCCCTTCTCTCCAACCGCTTCCCTGCACCTCTTCAAGATCTCTATGCACTCCTCGTCTCCCCAGTCATGCAGCACCCACTGCGTGCACCATCATATTCATTCACTCATTCAATTCGCACACACACACACACATACATACATACATACATACATACATACATACATACATACATACATACATACATACATACATACATATCATTATTAAATGCAAGAGGATATCGATGGAGCTAGCTAGATCGAGAAGAAAGAGGCATACTATACATACGGACCATGAGAAAGGCAGCGTCTGCCTTGGGGACGCTCACAAACATGTCTCCTCCCACGTGTTCCACACCGTCGATCTTGGCAGCCGCCGACACTACGTGGGGAACATCGAAGCTGATGCATCGGAGCCAGGGGCAGGCCCCGACCAGCACCCTCATGGCGGTTCCATTCCCTCCGCCCACGTCCACTACCGACCCCACCCCCTCGAACGCCTCCCTGCAATGCTCCACTATCTCCCTCATCCCTCTCCGGGCATCGCAGGCCATGGCCTCGTTGATGAGGTCGCCGTGCTCCGCGTTGGCCTCCGAGTAGCCCCACACATCCTTGCCGTGAGCCTTCTCGAAGGAGGACGTCCCGTCCACCCTAACCCTGCCGCTTAAGTTGTGCCAGGGCGCCACCATGACGGGGCTGCTCTCCAGCATCACAAGGGCCGCCATGCTGCCCTCGCTTTTCTTTATGAGAAGGCGGGAAAGAGGGGTGTTGGAGTAGGCGGGGGCGGCGGAGACTTGTTTGAAGATGTTGCGGCGAGTGAGGAAGCGCATGATACGGAGGAGCATGGAAGGGTCGCAGTCGATGGCGGAGGAGAGTTGGGAGAGGGTGATGGGAGTGTCTGTGTGAGTGTGGTGGAAGCTTTCGATGGTTTCAGCTATGTTGAGTTCGATGGCGCATTTGACGACTGCCATCTCAACGAAGCCGAATATGTACTTGTAAATGTCTGCTTCTGCTTCTGCTTCTTTAGATGAAGAAGACACGTGCATTTCTTCATCAAACTCTCCAATTTCTTTGACCTCCCCCATATACATCCTCTCTCTCCCTCTCTCTCTCCCTCTCTCTCTCTCTCTCTCTCTGATGTAAATGTAATCGATGATGTTTCTCTGTCTGTGCAAAGCATCTGAGGCTGAGACCTTCATTTATAGACGGACGCTCGTGCAGTGTGCTGTGCACAGCTCTTGTTGGGCTCGTGAGGACCACCAGTGAACCTTTGGTTTTTCTTTTTTTGGGTGATTTGATTAGGTTATGATGTGTTTTGAGATTTAGAGCGCATTTGTCACTAATAGTAATCAAATTGATTAATGACAAAAACGTATTGGATTGTGCGATTATTATATGATAGATGCTGCCTCACAGAATATGGCCCACGCTCCAAATTAAATTGTGGCTATATATACACATTGATTCAATGCTTGTTGTGGCTCTATATATCTGTTTTTTTGGTGCACGCAGTCCCCAAAGTTTTCAAACATTCTATGATGCGCATCATAATCAGAAATTAACATATGTTTGAGGCGCCCATATCATATCCCAAAACATCTTTCACTGCAAAATTAATGCAACAAATTAAATCAATCAGTAAAAGACTAGGATGTTTGACAAAAAACACTCGCCAAGTGCAGTGCTTGAATTAAATATTTTACACGCTAAGGCCACCATCATGATTCTGAGCACGAATTATTATGCTTAAATGTTGTTGAAAGAATTACAAGGTGGTGACCCCGGTCCTTTTGTAAAATATTAAAAGAAATCAAATTCTTTAAGGCCTTGGTTTAAAGTAGGATATAAATTATATCCTCAACAAGAGCCTTCACTAATCTTCAATATCTATCATTAGTAGATCAAAGGAAGGATAGATAAACAAATTCAGGAGTTAGCTAAACTAGCTTCAATTTTCTTTCCTTGTTTACTCTATAATATGCAATTAGCTTCAACAAATTAAAATCATAAAATAAGAATTATAATTGAGGGCAAATTATGATAGTCAATATTCGAACAAAATTGTCACCTTTTCTTTTGCACGCCTTCATGAGGGCCTCGAAGCAAACCCTTTATATTTTCAATAAAAGTTCTCCGATCCCTACCCATGCGATCGATGAACAATGTTTTCTGATCCAATATACTTTTCACGTTTTCCTGAAAAGCTTTTCTCAACTTATATAATTCATTACCTGTTATCTATTCTGAAAAATGATTTTCATTAGAATGGCATTTTAGTGCTTTTGCGTTTGTTCATTTGTTATAATTATCCCCAGAGCATGAAGGTAAGGTATTTTTCTAGGAAATGAAAGGGATATGAGGAGTTTTAGGTTCAGGCCATCTTTTTCAATTCGTGATCTGTAGTGATTCATTAATTATATTTTGTGACCCAATAAGAATATCTAAAGAGCCACCTGCAGATTAAAAAGGCATTGCCGCGTCAAAAGTTAAACTAGCTTTTCTTTACTCTGTCGGCCAAACAATTCATTAATTATAATTTATAGCCATCCCAAAGGAGCTTAAATTATTCATTACGGTTCAAGTGGTATTAGGTAGCCACGCAATCGTTCCTGTTGGCACTCACTCTCTCTCTCTCTCTCTCTCTCTCTCACACACACACACACACACACACATTAAACCCACGACTTGTGAAAAACGTTTTTCTCCATCTTGTCGTTGCAGCAGCTGAGACCTGAGTCGGGCCCAAAAAAAAAAAAAAAGCTGAGACCTGAGAGTGCTATATAGATTAATTATACAAACCATACTTGTTAATCCAAATTAAATTATAATTTAATTATTTTTTCTACTTAAATTACTGAAACCATACGTTAAAGGCATCTCTTTCTTAATTTTACTTCACTATCCTTTAACACCCGAACCCGCACGCCCATTAATAACAAACTAGTAATATGTTTATGCCTATGGTCGTTTATACTACTATATTCTAATATACACACTGTCGTGAGTTTTGATCCCTTTAAGAGCTACGTGCATTCAATTAATCAACTTTGTGTACAACAAGAACAACAACAACAAATAGCCTTGTTTCATTAAGTAAGGTTGGTTACACAATGTTAATTATAATAACATGCTACTTTCAATCCATCATATTAGAGTTCATCTTTAATGTAAATTATACCATTAAATAGGAATGTATATATTAGGTGGGGTATTTATAGGGTTCAATGATACACTTGTAGCGGTTATATATGATATCGCTTTTTGTAAAGGTTATCATTTGTAGCAATTATTTTAATGGTATTTGTAGCCATTTTATGATTTGTAGCGTGTGTGATTTGTAACAGATTTTGTAGTGGTTTTACTATTAAACCGCTACCAAAATGGTTTTTTAAAAAAAATAAGAAAATGAATATTTTGTTGTAGATTTTGTGAGAAAACCGCTACAAAAATTATTATTAAAAAAAAATAGAAAATGAGTAATCATTCTTCTTCACCATCCTTGAAAGAAAAATTTGTGGGTAAGTTGACAAATATAAATTATTAAAAAAAAAGTTATATCTATTAATTAAGTGTTAATATATAAAATATAATGTAACATTTAAATGCACCTAACTATAGGTAAATTATTATCGTCTTAAGGGAAGAAGTCATCAAATTTGGCAGGCAGGAAGGACTCATTCTTGTATGTGATGTTATCACTGTCACCCATGTCATAAAAGTCTTTAAGCTTTAAATGAACCACCATATTCCATTCCTTGTGTCGCTTGTCGTTCACATAGTATACCTACTGTACCTCTTAGGCAAGAATAAATGGCTCGTTATCTTATGATTATTTGGTGTGAATCAATTAAGAGAAATTTACAAAAGTAATGCCTAATTTTTTAGTCTCTAAGCTCCGAGAAGTTGTCGTATTAGCCCACATTTACTTAAAGAGTGTAACTGAAAAGAGACCTTGATAATTTAGTTCGATAACATTAACAAACTTTCCACAATAAGGGACACCTCTGAATTGCAAGTTAACGTCATTGGTTCTTGCATAACTCCTAGTCCTAAATGTGTCAAACACTTGAGTTTTAGGTTAACAATCCTTAATCTCATGAAACCATGCAAAACTTGAAACCATTGACATTGTAGGCAATAAACCTTGTTACACAGTCTAACAAACTAAGAGTGGGAGTAATAAAATTTGCTCAATGTAGATTGGGGCCATTTAATATTCTACATGTAAACGAACTTGAAAATTCTCAGTGGACCTTTTTATTAGTTTTGAAAGATGTTTGCCATTGAATCCTAAGCTGATTCTTCACATGACTTCAAAAGTCATTACACACAATTACATATGCGACTGTTAGAATATGATGTACACAAAATATCGGTTAATAATACACGACTTGATGAGTCCTACCGAAGGTATAAATCCACTTGATTGCAATTAATCAAGACATTTCTATGTGCTTGTAACTTTTCAATTGCAGTTAGTTTTAAATCCTCACTTCCTCCAACTAGTTTACCAACATAAGGAATTAAGAACTCTATTGATGAAATGACACGTGAGGGACAATAATCATCCATACAAGCTGGTCGATTGAAAGATATCTCTATATCGTTGAAGTACCTTGGACAAAAGTAGAAGACCTCATCTACTATACAACCTTCAACTATACAACCTTTTGACTATGCCTTACTCCTGACATAAGATTTCAATTTCCCAAAAAACCTATAAATTGAATAATAAGAAAAGTTCAAACCAGGGGGCAAGTGAAATGTGTGTAAAATGTATTAATACCTCTCCATAGGATACATCTGCTAATATTGAACCAAGCCAACTAACTTTTTTTGAAGAATAAAGTGGACTGTCAGGTGAACCATAATAGTGAAAAAAGGACAGAGGAAATATCATCTCGAAATGACAAAGGGTAAGAATGATTTTGTATTGCAGCTAATCGAGCTCCCCAGCGATCAAAACCTTCAAAGACAATTTTCTAGAAGAAAGAACATGGCTCAGTCAAAATGATAAATATATATTTTATAATTAAATAGGTGTAGATTTTGAGATATAATTGGTTAGATTTAATACCTATTTAATTATCTGGTATTTAATTTTTATCCTTGAATTAATTATAGGATAAAAAGGAATTTTAGCATGAAATATACTCATATCCTATTTTTATTGTGCAGGAGAATAATGAAATCAAATATGGAAAGAAATCAAATAAAAAAACATTAAAAGAAGGAATAAAAAGGATGTGGAAGAACTAATTTACCAATATATATATATATATATATATTGTGGATTAAAAGGAGAAGAATCAGGGACAAAGAGTACAATACAGAGGATCAAACGTGAGGAAAAGAGAATGAGCAATCACGTGAGCCCAAGCTTCAATATATATTAAAGATTAAAGATAGATAATAAAAGTGGAGAAAAGGTTGACCTAATATCCTAATATATATTAGGAGGCCCACAGTGGCAAAAAAGGATTACGAACACACTGGAGGGAGAAAAAAAAAAGATCAGATACAGCAGTGCATACGGGATATTGTAGAGGGAGGCAACAATGCATTCAACTGGGTGTGATTCTTCTGCGATAGCACCAAGTAGAGCAGCGATTCTTTTGTTATGCTTTCTCTTGAATCTAAATTTTATCTTATTGCTATGTATTTTTTTTAGCCATGTATGGCTAATTTATTTTAGACCTAAAGGAGCTATGAACTTATTTGCATCTTAGATTTGATTTCCCAAGAATTAATTATGGTTAATTTATTTTAGTTTCTTTAATCTTAATTTTCTTGATTATTACTTCTTGACTGGTCACTTTAAATATGTTTTGGGGATTTAGGGTTGAACTTGACAAAGGGAACATTGAATAAACCTTGAAGATTAAGGAGTGTGGAATTAGGTTTTAGTCTAATTTGCCTATAGGATAGACATATACCTATAGGATACACATAGTTAAATTAGAGTGATTCCAGACTTTAATTACACCTTCTATAAATTGTGTAAGACATTATATAATTAACTAACGTAAGGATATAAATGAACCGACAAGCATTTATAGACACCAATACTCTAAATTAGTTGCTAAATTAATGATTAATTAATTTAGTGTGGATAAAAGTCTAACTTAGTGAATAAGGGATTAGTGACTCTATGTTGGTTTAGACATAAAGAGTTTCCATTAATTTTATTTTCTTTAGAATTTTAATTATAAATTAGATTCCCTTAACTTAAACGAAATTTGAGAATTTAATATCTAAAAATTAGTTTTCTTGATTCCTCATTAAAACGATATCTTACTTATCACTTTATTACTTGATATGGCCCATGCACTTGCGGAATCTTAGGCTCTGCAATAATTTTTGCCTATCACAAAACGATGGACATCGAGCGACATTGCATTTTTAATTGCCAACGGGAGTAACTATTGCATAATAACATGTGAGTCATGACTCTTTAACCTTGTAACCTTACAAGCATGTATGTCAACACAACGTGAAATGTTGATCCAATACCTATCTGGCACTTCTATTTTCTTCAAAGTTG
>JBAGKO010000017.1:13280834-13293185 GCA_037177275.1 Acacia concinna | reverse complement strand
AAGATATTCCCTTCCCATACTTTTTTTTTTGATAGAATATTCCCTTTCCTATACTAAATATAAGATATGGCTGACTTTTTAAGGGATTAAGAAAGATAATATATTACTTAATTATCATATATTATCTCTGGAGTAAAAAAGAAAAAGTATAATATATTGTGTATTATTTGATTATATAATAGTTTATAAGTTTGGTAAAATAGTTTAAAGAAAAAATGATAAATATAAATACTTTTAAGTAATTTACTTAGCTTTCTAAAATTTTTTTGACAAAGTTAATTTTATATTATATTCAAGATGGCAGTACAACATAATAAATTTATTTTTATATAGAAATGGTTATTATTTGCCTGAAATACATAAATGGAAACAAGGAAAAAAATTAGTGAAAGCAATAAGATATTGCATGACAACATTTACCAATTTGTTTGGCAAACTCTTTGAAGAGTTATGATTCATTATCTAAGTCAAGATCTTCAACAGAAGTAAGAGGTAAACAAATATTTTGACCAATGAGTCCCTCGTTATACGTAACATTGTTGGGTAAGAAGAAGACAACCAAACAAGGCAATATCAATGGAAGTAATTGTCTGCAGAAAGAACAAATTAATTTGCCCATAGGAGGCATCAAAACTGACTAAGATTCCTCCCAAGAAACTCCACTACCAGACACATTTTGGCTAACATTGTTTTTGTAGCCTTCTCCAACACGAAGGCTACGTCCTTGAAGATCACGTTCCCCCTCCCAAAACCAGACCAAACTATGCCCTCATCTCTTATTTATTATTACATTAATCCAAAAAAAATATATCAGCCATCTGCAAAGTTTAAACCTACTTTTTATAACTAGAAAATGAAACTTTCCAGTCTAATAAATAATTATGTATCGAGAAGTGCAAGGAGCGCAGTACAGTTCATGAGACGTACGTTCCTTGATGAGATTCCTTGCATTTAATTAATATATATGGTTCATGTGTCTTGGGCTAGGAGAAGATATTACCTATAAGTGTACTTCCATGACTGAGCATGATTAAATTTCTCATTTCACTTGTCAGCTACTGGTCCCTACAAAAACGGATCTTTGCTCACAATTACAGAAACGTAGGTGACGATATATAGACAGATAATGGCAAAAAGGGGTTGATGCTTCCCTTGGCTGCAGCATCCCAAATTCACTTATAAAGCCATTCATTTGATACTTTTATCGTATCTACCGGCCAATTTCAAATAGTGAATCAGATGAGTCTGCCATTTTCTCTAGCACCAAAAGCTTCCATCAATGGAAGCCAAATTAGTGTCAGCAAATCAATTGGTAGAAGAAGAGTTGGTGTTATAAGAGCACAAGTGACCTTGGCTCCCAAGCCAACCAGGGATGTCACTTATACACAGTTATCAAAACAAGGAATTCCTCTTGCTGACCTGCACGTACAAGAAGTTGTGGAGAGGCAGACTCAGCCGGCTAAGTTCATCACCATTCCTCGCCAGAAGCCGCAGTTTCGTCCTGGCTTTCTAGAGGAAGCGTATGAAAGTTGCAGAAAGATCTGTGCAGAATATGCCAAGTCCTTCTATCTAGGTGCAATTCCACTATGTTCCTTCTAATGAATTAAGAATTCTTGAACTTTTATGATTTCCTATCTTGATTCTAACCTGCTTGGTTGAAGAAACTGGTTAATTTTCTTACATTCTGTTTTTTTTTCCCCTTTTAGTTTGCTTTAATTTATTTGGTCCCTCACATGTGTAACCGCCCAACTTCTAAACATGTTCATCTGAACTATTCTATCTTCTTTCCTGCACAACTTAGACGGTCTTCATTCTTGAACAGGAACTCTGCTAATGACAGAAGAAAGACAGAAAGCTATATGGGCGATTTATGGTAAGACAATTCACATAGCTGATAATGGATTTAGTAGCTAAACAACCTAATTAAGGGATTCACTTTTTAGACACTGTCAAGTGTCAACCACATCTATTTGTAATCCGGAAAGGAGCTGAATAATGAACCAAATCAATATACAAGTCCCTTATTTGAAAACATTTTGAATGTACATCACAAATTTCTTATCGGAATCCTGTTAGTCAAATTGGCCAAAAGGGAAGATCCATCTATTCTTAAAAATACTGAGATTCTTGTCTGCAGTTTGGTGCAGGAGGACAGATGAACTGGTTGATGGTCCTAATGCGGTGTATATGAGCTATGTTGTTCTTGATAGGTGGGAAGAGAGACTGCATGACATTTTCAACGGACGCCCTTATGACATGCTTGATGCTGCTCTCACCCACACTGTTTCTATGTTTCCCTTGGACATCAAGGTATCTTGCCTCTCAAAATCAAAACCATGAATAATGAGTAGCTCAAAGAATGTCACAAGTAATGAAGTGTTTTCTTCTATAATAGCCTTTCAGGGACATGATAGAAGGGATGAGGATGGATACAAGGAAAAGCCGGTACAAGAATTTTGAAGAGCTATATCTATACTGCTACTATGTGGCAGGAACTGTGGGCCTAATGAGTGTTCCAGTGATGGGGATTGCAGCGGAGTCTATTGTCCCTGCTCAAACTGTATATAATGCAGCACTCTGTTTGGGTATTGGGAATCAACTGACCAACATTCTTCGAGATGTGGGAGAGGAGTAAGTTTGCTGTGTGTTAATTTATAACTTCACAATTTACGTATTCTCCATAGCCTACTTGGCTAAAGTTTTCCATGATGTCCTTTCAGTGCGTCAAGAGGTAGGATTTACCTTCCGCAAGATGAACTAGCCCAGTTTGGCTTAAGTGATAAGGATATTTTCTCAAAAACTTTGACTGAAGAATGGAAGGTGTTCATGAAATATCAAATAAGTAGGGCAAGATTCTACTTCAAATTGGCAGAGGAAGGAGCTTCTCAACTTGAGAAGGCCAGCCGTTGGCCGGTATGTGTGCGCGTGCGCGTGTATGGATACTCATTTGGAATTTGGAAAGCTAATGAATTGATTTGTGAATGATTTGCAGGTATGGTCGTCGTTAATAATATACAGCAAAATATTGGATGCAATAGAAGAAAACAAATTTGACAACTTGACCAAAAGAGCATACGTGGGGAGGGCTAAGAAACTTATGATGTTGCCTCTGGCATTCACCAGATCTCTCTCCTTCTCTCTCAATCTCAAGGATCAACACACACTCTCCCCCTTCAACAACAACCTTCAATAATTGGTTAGTTGCATAAAAACAGAAAATCCAACCACATATTCGTATGCCAATGAAAAATATAAAAGGGAAATTTACAATGAAGTCCCAAGTAAAAGACTTTACATCAAATAGGTCCCGTGAAATCGCGTATTTACAGTCAGGTCCCAGGATTGTTAATTGCGCAGCAGCGCAATTAACAACTCTAAGGTTGTTAATTGGGACTTGACAGTAATAAATTCCTGAAACCTAGAACCTGACGATAAATACGTGATTTCACGGGACCTATTAGACATAAAGTTCCTTATTTAGGACCTCATTATAAACTTCCTAATACAAAAAGGTTGTACGTATAAATTTTTTAGCCTTCGTGTATATAGAACACGTGCCACCTCATCCCGTTAGTTATGTTTACATGACTAATACAATGCAAATTTAAAATTAAAATATGTCACAAAGACACTTGAAATTAAATCGTACCTAAAGATTTCGATTGTGCTATTTGATATATGTAGTAATTACTAATTTGATGAGCTGGATTTGCGCTGCCGCTTAATAAGCTTGTATTTCATAGAGCTAAAATACACCTAACAAGCCTTTATTTGCTTCTTAAATACCCAGTTGGTCAGCAATGTGTCAGATTTTAACTTAGCCGATTAAATCAAAGTGACCAATCAGTGTTCATCTGGCTTTGTCTCTTAGTTTTCCTTTTTTGTCACCTAGAATCCGCCCCATCCAAAGTGTTTGTATGGTATTCAAAATGAATCGTGCTATTCATGCGTATATACTGTAACTTCCTATAATTATACCAAATTGAACTTCAAACCAGATCTTATATTAATAACAGAATTCGTATGATATATTGACACTGATAATGGACTAGAGTTCAGTGGGTGAGG
Organism: Acacia concinna; assembly: GCA_037177275.1. Classification (NCBI taxonomy): domain Eukaryota; kingdom Viridiplantae; phylum Streptophyta; class Magnoliopsida; order Fabales; family Fabaceae; genus Acacia; species Acacia concinna. The sequence continues at coordinate 13,289,117 of JBAGKO010000017.1, read as the reverse complement.
CAGCGCCCCAGTATCTCAAACCCGCTTGATTGCACAAGTCTGTTGTTATCTGATCTTTGCACTTATAATGTCGATTTTACTTACTTATTTCTCCTATTTCCATCCATATGAAAGAATTATTTCATTTTTTTGTTGTTCACTAAAATTAAATATACAAACTCGCTATGAATTAATTTAAAAACACGAACATCGGCTTAAGTTTGACTTGTTAGTAAATTACGCATGATAGAGGCCACAAAACACATCAGCACATTTCTAGAAATTAACAAATGACCACAATTGTATCCATAAACAAATAAGCAAGTGCATTATCATGGTAGTCAAAATTATGACTTGTTTGATTCTATTACCTATTTTTTGTTTTCTAAAACATTTGTAAAACAGTTTTTTTAAAACAAATTTTGAACATTAACAAACAATCAAAAAATTTGTATAGCCTCTTTTAAAATCTTTTTTTGAAGTGATGTAACGGCATGAGTGGTGACTATCATTATTAGTAGTGTGGTGTTAAAAGAGAGTAAGTAACAACAACAAAAAATGAAAACCAATAAACAAAACAAAGAAAACAACTTACAACTGTTTGTTTTTTAGTTTTTAAAAACAATTTTTTTAAAACAATTGGGTGAAAACAACTGTCCAAACTTTTTTTTTTCTTTTAAAAACAAAATAACTGTTTTTAAAAACATCAAACAAGCACTTATTTCGGGTGTATTAAAAAAATCTTAATCGCGAAAAGGTGAGGGAAAATGTGAGACAAAAAATGGCTACTAGAACATATTCTCACATATCAAGAGGAAAAAATTATAAAGCACCAATAAAGGAACTGTTAGAGCATCATCCATCCCCTGAAAAACAATCCTTCTAAATTGATGAAAGAAACAACTGAAGAAAACTGAAAAAGAAAATAATAATAATTATATAAAAGGAAAAAGGGGGGCAAAAAAGAAGAAAGATACATGACTTGCTGGAATGGCATGAAGGCATCAATAGCATCACCTGCTGCTCTCCTCTACCTCCTCTTTGAAAGATCCAAGTATAATTCAAGTGATAACAACTCCTGCAAAGCCTCTAAACCACTAACATCAAAACTGTAAGGATCAAATTTGATTGACCTCTGATTTCAGTAAGTCAATGTGCTTGCTTGCAGGGAAGTGAGGGGCCACGAGTCGCTGGTAACAGCAGCTCAACCAGAGTTGTATCATAGGAAGTAATCAGGTGTTCTCCTGGTCACATCTGGCTCTCCCCTCCTTGGCGCTGGCTCAAACTGCATAAAAAAATGAATTAAACACATACATGACCACCTGCTCTATGCTCTATGCAGCAGAATGCTAAATGCTAAGCACCAGAGAAAATAAACTGCTGGACTACGTCAATATATAAACCAACAAAATTGTGACTGCAGCAGATTGAATGGGGAAGGGTGTTTGAAAGGCAAGCTCAACCTGAATGAACGTGTGTCCCTTGCAGTCATCCACTTCAAGGATGGATGCCATGTTACCACAGCGGTAACAGTAATTAGGCGCACTAAATATGGTAACCACCTTTTGGTCCTGCACAATGCACCACAAATCAGACACTACTTTCTACATGAAGTATCAACAAACAAAAAGGGAATGAGATCAAGTAATTACATGACCCCAGTTGTATCCTTCCATAACCAGCTGGTGAGCTCTGGCAATAAGTTTTAAGTTATTGGTATGGTTAAACTGCTCAGATATGTCCTATAAAAACGATTCAAATAACAGTCAATGAAAATTAATGATGGCAGATAAAATGCAATGCTAGCCTCTGATGATGCACGGTAGATTAGATTACCTGGCCAAAGGTATATCCGGCACCTCTAGGAGAGATACCCCAACCACAGCGATCATCTGGATCAGACCACAGAAGATCACACATGGGTCCTTCGTGGGGAACTTCTTGTACACGATCAAAATTACGAATGTTGTCAAGGGTTTCAATTGATGGGGACAACCCACCATGAAGACAAAATATTTCAGATTCAACCTGCAAAGAGAACATCATACTTTAGCAGCATACAATGATTAGGGAAAATGTTGAAAATATCAGAACAGGATTTGTGAATTGATTACTATGACCTCAATATCATGACTCCCTAGAAATTAATAACACATTAGAAATATTCAATGAAAGCTTAGAGAGCAAAACAAGGCTTCAAATAAAAGTATATTAAGTACAAAAGAAGATAAGATTGAGAGGTAAAGATAAATTGATGCATCTCAATGAAAGTTTACTAGATTGAATCAAACGAACATGCACAAACTCTGATCACAGGCAAGAACACATCCTCCAGTAACTCCATACACCATGTAGTAAAATAATACTAGTAGTATAAAAATTACTAACCAATGCTGTCAAGGGGAAGTAGTCAAACAAATCTGTAAAGATCTTCCAGACATTGGCATTGCCATACCTGCCAAGAGATTGGTATCTATAAGGGTTTGCATTTGAAAGGAAAATTAATAGAAATATAAAGATAAGAAGATATAGCACACATATATCAAACATCCCCTATAACATGTTAAGACCAATAAAGACATCAAGTAACAAAATCTTAAGAATTCCAAATCAACTTTCAAAAAGCATAATTTTTGTTTTGTTGGGATCATGTACTGCTTTATGACAGGGAGATAAGATGCATATTTGCAAACACTTTATCAATATACATTTAGTCTAAGTCTGAAAAACTGTGGTGAATTATATTGTTAAGCTGAGTGTCTAGGGTTATCTGAATATCCAGATACAAAGGAAAATAATGAGATTGCTACCTCAACATTAATACAATCAACGATATTGAATCATGATTTCTGAGACAATTCTAATAAAAATTTAAAAAGCATGTCTCAGTAACTTATGCTACTCAGTCCAGGAAATCAAAATAAACAGTCCACGAAACAGAGTCATGGGCTGTTCTTTCCGTTAATGTCTCAAACTCTTCTACATAACATGCCTATCATTTAGGCATAGCATCTACAAACCTACGTAAACCAAAAAAGTACTTTGGGGTGAAATTAACAGGGGAAAAAGAATAGAATAATGTGAATACTTGCAGGACAATAATTAATGCAACAGCAGCGTGTGGCTGAATAATCATAATGTCCCCATTTGATTTTAACTCTGTTCTGTCCTATATGTGCTCATTCAACAATGAAACTGAAAGGGGAAAGCTGTTTTATCATATATGATTTTCCAACTCAACATAAGAGCACTAACAAGAGATACGTTTTAATGCAAGCATAACTAAAAGAACATCTATGACACAAGACAATAACAAATTAACGAGAGGATCCTGGGGGAAAGAAATAAAAAGGATCAAGTTGCGAAAATGAAACAAATGTAGAAACGATAGGTGCAATAATATATATGTAACAAAGGCCACGTGCCAAACCACTATATCCTAAAAGTTAAAATTCTCTAGTACTCACTTTCTTAGGCACTCATCGTAAAACCCATAAACTTGAGTAATCTGTTGCAAAAAGAATAAGATTAGCCAATACACTAAAAGCTAACACGACATGCAGTCAAATAAATACAACTGGAGAAGAGAGTAAATAATGAAATAGAACTTTGCGCTAGGGAATTAATTGCAACATGCTGTGTGTAAATGTGTGTATAAATCATTAAGGATTAGACAAGTCACATGACAACACATACAACACACCTGACGACTTTCATGATTTCCCCTCAGAATAGTAATACGCTGAGGATAGCGCACTTTGAGGGCAACCAAAAGCTGCACAGAAAATAGTCAGTGACTCAGTGCAAAGTAAGTTTCTATTTAAAAAATTAACAAGGTGAACTAAGCATTCTAGTACTACTAAAATCAATTTGAAAAACAAAATTTACTCAAAATTTTGAAATCCATACATATTTGTGTTGAAATTGATTGCAACAGAGATGCAATGCTATGGCAATTACTCATGTTGCAAATAGATCCTCTACACATGCAGCAGCTCCATATACAATTTTTTTTCTCTTTTTTAGTTAGTATGACCACACATGACTAAATTATGTAGTAGTACGCAATAATTAAAATAATCCCACAACCACACATGAGAGGATATTATCTTCCAAGAAAAAATGCTAGCAACGGTTCTCAGCACTGGGACATTCCATAAGTAAAGTAACGTTTAAAAAAATATCTACATGTTTAGGGTGCAACAAACAACTTACAGTGAATTAACTCGTATTCAACTCATCTAAACCTGGAACGATATAAATTTATTAAAGATTAATTCAAAAAATACATTTGAAGCTTGGCCACTTAGTCTTAGACCTTTAAGGTATGTCCATAATAACCTTGTCATCAGTCATCTCATAAGAATTTAGAAATACAAAAATGAATTACACAAACTCAGCTTGAACTACAAAAAAAAGGTATGGCGTATCAGCCTATACTTACAGTTACTGTTTCAACTGAATAATAGCCACGATCAACATAATCTCCCATAAACAAGTAATTTGTATCTGGACACTAATTAAACAAACAAAACAATACGATCAGAAATGAGAACTCAGCCAACAAATTTTATCTACCAGTCAATGCTGTCATATTCAAAACCTCAACCAAGCAACAGATCTATAATGGACACAACACCCAGTATTCAAATTAAACATAAGGTTAAATTATTATTACTATTATTATTATTAAATACACAACAGATCTATAATGGACACAACACCCAGTATTCAAATTAAACGTAAGATTAAATTATTATTATTATTATTATTATTATTATTATTATTACTATCATCATCATCATCATCATCATCATCATCATCATTATTAAATATACAAGGCTTTAAGTTTACAGAATGCTTCAACATGACAGACTCGCAAATATATAATGGTAAGATTTGGGTGCAATCTAAGCCTCTAAAGACCTAGTGCTCGTTTGGCAAAGGGAAAAAAAAAAGTTTTTTTTTTAAACACTTCTTCGCAAGCCAAGACAAAACTCCTCTAACATATGTACCTCTAATGCCATAAAAGCACTTATAAAACGAAAAATGTTAAAACAAACAGACACCTAGAGGAGTTTTAATGGAAATCAGATTAAATAAAGCCGCTATTGTGAAGCCAAGATTAAGATCAAATGCAGTTTTAATATGCAGTCCCCATAATGTCAGCAAATTTATTTATGTTGTAAAGAGAAATCCAAAAAATACATACCTTGCCTCCAATGCGAAAAAGCTCAGCAAGATCATGGAATTGCCCATGAATATCACCGCAAATTGTAACAGGACTTTTTACAGGCTGCAATCATGGCCATAAAAAAACATTTAGCCCTTCCTGGCGACTATCATTCAAAATTGTTAGAATCCCTTGATTCTAGCTATTCCATGATTCTAGGATCCCATGATTGTAGGATCTGAAATATATTAGGAAACATTTTTAATTTCTATTGATTTACTATTCATTACTTGATTGTAATTTCATATTCTCTTCTTCCTCATTATTCTCTCTAGTCTCTATATACTGTATCCTTCTCTATCATAATAAAATAATAAAATAGAGAGTATTCTTACTTCTCTAATTCATAGCCATTCATAATGTGGCATCAAAGCATTGGGATTTCATTCCTATGTCTGAAGGTTGTTTATACACGAGGGAACAGTGAGGAAATCATTGGGAAAACACGAGTGAACAGTGAGGACAGAAACAGAGCACAGAATCACGTGCTCTGAGGTTTTCAGGGGCACATGGAGTATCACCGCCAGTTCTAGGGAGTGTAGACGGCACCAATCAGTGCATCCCGGAAGTCTCGTCGTGTTCTGAACTGCGCGTGAAACTCACACCGTCGTCTAGGGTATTTTTCCGGTGACAATTTTCCCTTTCTGCAAGAAAGGACATCTCTCAATTTCCTCCCTTGTTCGATTTAACCTCTAGAACCTCCAATAAATTGCCAACAGCTTTGATGTCTGGTACAAATTCTTCTCATTCTAATTCTGAGTTCCTCCTACTCTGTCATAAGTACAATTGAACAGAAGACTAAGCTTGGAGATCATCTGAGTTCAGAAGAACTGCAAGCGTTCCGTATGATGTTTGCAAAACAAAATACTTCGAACTCAATGCCAAGTGTTAATTTGGTACAATCAGGTAATTCTATTATTGCTCTAAATGCCATAACAGCTAATGAGGATACATGGATTGTTGACTCGGAAGCTACAAATCATATGACCGGTAACAAATCTTTATTTCACAACCTTAAAGCCTATCACGAGTATCTCAAAGTAAAAGTTGCTAACGGATTTTTCACCAAGTTTGAAAGGATTGGCATGGTCACATTGTCTACTAATTTGGAAATACATAATGTCCTGTTTGTATCAGCACTTGTAATCTAAAATCAGTAAGCAAGTTAACTAAAGAGCAAGTATGCCGAGTTATTTTTGATAATGATCTTTGTATTTTTCAGGATTTAAAATCGGGGAGGACTATTGGGAGTTCTAGAGAATGGGATGGACTGTTTTACCTGGATGGATTAAGTTTGAAGAATCAAGATGGTTGGAAAGCAAGAAGGGCACTAGTTAGCTCTAATTCTCAAAATGATAATACACTATTATGGCATTGTCGGTCAGGCCACCCTAGCTTTGATTATATGAAACATGTGTTTCCCAGTTTATTCAATAAAAAATTTGTTCCTTTTCATTGTGAAACTTGCCAATTTGCAAAATAGACTTGATCTACCTCTGCAAAACAACCATACATACCCTCTATGCCATTTACACTAATCCATAGTGATGTTTGGGGTCCTGCACGAGTCAAAACTTAGTAATGCTAGATGGTTTGTTACCTTCATTGATGATCATACCCGAACCACATGGGTCTACCTATTAAAAGAAAAAATTGAGGTATCCAAAGTGTTTCAAAATTTCTATACCTTTGTGAAAACCCAATTTGATAGTTCCATTAAGGTGCTTCGAAGTGATAATGCCAAGGAATACTTGAGCAATACCTTTAAGGGATTCCTTGATCAGCATGGAATTCATCATCAAACTTCTTGTTCTTATACTCCTCAACAAAATGGAGTGGCTGAGAGAAAGAACCGTCACCTATTGGAAGTAACCCACACCTTGTTAGTGGAAAGAAGTGTTCCCACCATCTTCTGGGGGGGTGATGTTCTCACAACCGCTTACCTAATCAATTGTATGCCTTCTAAAGCCCTTAACTATTGCACGCCTCTCTAAACACTTCTTGAATATTTCCCACATTGCCCACTTATTAATTCCTTACCCACAAAGGTGTTTGGTTGTGTTGTCTTTGTTCACCAGAATGTTGGCAACAAATTTGCTGCTCGAAGCAATAAATGCATTTTCCTTGGCTATTCCTCTACCCAAAAAGGATACAAGTGTTATTGTCCTACTTCTAAGAAAGTGTTCATGTCTCAGGAGACTGTCTTTTCTGAAGAGGAAGCATACTATCCCAAATTACCCATTCAGGGGGAGTATAATGATATTGAATGGTTAAGTTGGAAAGTGTCCACTTCAAAAAAAATTCCAATAAACACGACACCACCAGACACAACACCACTAGACACAACAACTGAATCCAATCATATCCTTGTGCCCAATCTTGACTCACTTACTCCTACAGATGAATCCACCTCACCTCAACTTGAGCCTACACATAATGAACTAGAGTCACATGTTGAGATCGATCCAGGGTTGGGTACTGAAATGACATAGGATGTTGAGTCTATACACCAAGTTCAGGAGGAAGCAGATACTGGTACAATCTGGAATTAAATCCTGAGGAACTAGGTTGGCCTATTGCATTGAGAAAAGGGGTAAGATCTTATACTCAATATCCTATTCAGAGATTTGTTTCATATGGTAATCTATTTACAAGAATGCAGAGCTTTGTTGTAAATAGTGCACAGATAAAAATTCTTGCTACATTCAAAAGGCTATGGCTGATCATAACTGGAAACAAGCTGTTGAAGAAGAGTTGAAGGCTCTAAAAGAAAATAAAACATGGGAAGTTATAACTCTCTCGGAAGGAAAGAAACCAGTAGGTTGCAAGTGGATCTTTACTCCAAAATTCAATCTTGATGGTAGTATTAACAAATACAAGGCAAGATTAGTAGCTAAAGGATACACCTAAACATATGGGATTGATTATCAGGAGACGTTTGCTCCGGTGGCAAAGTTCAACACTATCCAAGTACTATTGTTAGTAGCTGCCAACCTAGATTGGTCATTACATCAACTAGATGTGAAGAATGCATTTTTGAATGGAGATTTGGAGGAAGAAGTATACATGGA
>JBAGKO010000017.1:13250191-13280734 GCA_037177275.1 Acacia concinna | reverse complement strand
GTGGTGAAGACTCGTGTTTATCTATCACTGTAACATATCTGATCTGACACAATACTTATATAGTTTTGCGGGGTATTTTACATCTTAATTGCACACATTTACATTCAAATTCCATGGTATTTGTACTTTATGGATGAATTGTTTACACTTTGTATTTTGATGAATTTATGGCTAAAAATGGTATTATTTCTATATTATCTATTTAATTCTTCACTTGCCTTAGCAAAATCTCTTTGTTGTTATGTTTTCAAGCAAGCAGAAGAGAAATTGGAGCCAAAATGGAGCGGATGAAGACACTGGAGCTTAAAGGCCCAAACACATGGAGAGTGCTGATCTGCCACACCAGGTCGTGACATGGACATGCTAGGTCGTGACCTAGGAATTTTTAATGAAGCTGTGCATTTTTGGAAGCAGAATCGAGTTTGGAAGGAATTTCCATGACCCTAGGTCATGACTCGAAGACCCATAGGTCACGACCTAAGTCCGTAATATGCAAAGACGCGATTTTTGGATAAAGATTACAATTTGGATAAAATATATTTTCATATTAAGATAGAAATCTCTAAAGATATGATCTAAATTAGCATTTATAAATAGGGGATTAACCTACGTTTAGAGGGAGGCCGAAAGGTCTGGATCCGTGAGATTTCACAGTACGGTACCTTGAAACCCTAATTCCCAAATTTCTCTAATTCCAAACATCCAAACCCTAATTCACCATAACCTTCAACCATCTCTCATGGATTTGAAGATCGAATGTGATAGCTGAAGATCTGAAGCCATAAGAGGCTAAACCCTAGCCTCTTGGTGATGGAAGCGAGGTTGGAGCTTATGTAATAACCAAGGGAGTAGATTATCTATTTAGATTTCTGAATTCTCTTCTTCTTTATGGAACTCCCAAGATCTAGGAAGTTTTATTTGGATTTGAGAATTTGTTTACGATTGTAACTAAGATCTGGATTGACTATGCAAGTTTGATGTATGAATTTCGGTATTTATTTATATGAGTTTAAAGACTTTTTATGTGTGTTTGGTAATTGCTATGATCATACTGATTTTCTTCTCATGCATAATCCTTGGATTGTTGATTGACAATTCGAGGAACTCATTCATCCATCATCTTAATTGCACTCTAAGAGAACATAACAATGTTTTAATTGAAGTTAATTAACCTAAGATCCTAGGAAAATTTTCATTAATTGAATCATTGGACCTAAGCGATCACTTAGGGTTTTTAATAAGAACTTAGAGATATAAACTCCCAATATCTTATGAGAGCGAGGATAACCGAGTGAACACCATCGAGAGACTAATTTTACCAAATTACCCTTAACCAAACCAAACCATCTTTCTAAACCTTTTCAAAACGAAAAAATAATTAGTTTAATTTAGATTAGATTAGCTTAGTTTATTTGCACATAGAAAACTCCCTTAATTAACCTACTAATTAGTTTAGTTAGTAATTAGGAAATTACTTAGGAATGCCAAATAATAGCTCCTTGAAAGAAGAACGATTGGTTGCGCACTATACTGTATATTAGGTGCAATAATATGACGGTCAAAACAGGCGACAGTTCTCGGTCTGATCACATATCTTGTAAAAAGTTCAAGCAGTGTCGTGAAACCATAATCACTCAAGCCGAAGCGCGCTTTAAAGTTGTACAATTTTAGCACTACTAGCAATCTTATGTATTTTGTACAATCGGTGTATAGTGGCTTTTCTGCATCACATTTCAACTTCTCAAATTCTTTAGGACAGTACTCAAGCCCCTCTTCGACTACAGTTTGCATTTCTTCAACACCATCATCCTCCTTATCATTTATGAATGGGTCAAACTTATTTTAAACCCTACTTGTGTTATAAACTGAATCCTTACGTACATCATACATCTCACCATGCCTTATCCATCGTTTGTACGTTTTATCAATTTCATGACAGACTAAATGATTAGGTAAATCAAGTGGACTAATCCTCTTTCCAAAACAACAAAGTAGACAAAGGCACACATTTTGTTGGGATCTTTCGCATGCTCTTTTACAAATTAATAAACTCTTTCACCCTATCTGTGTATTTCCTTGAACACTGATTAGACGACATCCATTTTCTATCCATCTATACACTTACTAATTTCAATAATAGTTGTTTTACTTGTATACAAATCTCCAAATTGTAACACTAGCATAAAAACATATAATTAATAATTGATAAACAATATTTTGGCAAAAATAAAATATTCAATATTACAAACAAAATTAATTAATGTAAGAGACATTACCCATTAAACAAACAAACACATATTGCTAAACAATATTATTGGAAATGACCTTAAAAGTTGTAATTATTCAGAAGGACCAATTATCAAAATTTAAATTAAAAAATACCAAATTACCCTTAATTAACCACCCTAAATTCTCTCCTTTTGTTTTTAATATATAAGCAACTTTTGTTTTAAATCTTAACTTTGCCAATATGTTTTGGTCTTTAATATATAAGCAACTTTTGTTTTTAATTTCAACATGTAAACTACTTTTTTTTTTTCCTTTTCTAACCTTATTAAAAACATTATTTTATATTAGTTATCCATTAATTCTCTTTCATTTAATTATTTATAACTCATTATCTCTCATATTTTTTTAATCATTCTCTTCCTTATGAGTTTCATAAATAGGGGGCATAGTATTTGAAAAAGACAAGAAATAATTCTTTTAAGATAGTTGGCCCCAAAAAACACTCTTTTATTGGGAAAAAAAACAACTTCTTAAGCCTATGGGAGCGGCAAATTTTCAAACACAGAATTCACCTATTCCTTTCTCTATTAATTTCCCCTCAGGCACCTATCTTCAAATTCAGCTAGGGGTGATCTCAGGATGGGACAAGATCAAGAAATCCCATTCCCGATTCTAATCCTGAAAAGGGTTCAGAATTGATTTTCAGTCCTGATCCCGATCTTGAAGATTTCCCGTCCTAATCGAGATGGGATTGGGAATTCCTGAATTCTCTTTCCTTTTCTTTGCTGAATATATTTTAAAAGCAAAGATGTTTGCTCCAATTTATATAAGGAATGGATAAATAAGCAATACAATCACAATATTACTCTAGTATAAGTGTATATAACTCCCAATATAGAAATTTAAAGTGAGTTTAAGTTATAGAGTTTGAAAATTATAAAAGAATATATATATTTTTTGTATTGTGATAAGAGACTAAGAGTGCAAACTAAGTGTGAACTAAGATAATGAGATGAGTAATGAATTTATATATCATTTAATAATAATGAATATTAAATAATGTAAAAAAATAAAAAAAAACTAATAATTTTGAGATCAAGAAATCCCATTCTTAATCTCAAAATTTATTTTTCCAATCTCAAATTTTCCCGTCCCAAATTCAGGACGGAAAATTCCGTCCTGATTGCTCAGGATCGGGATGGGAAGGTCGGATAGGAAAAATATAAACACCTTACCTTCAGCACTTACTTTTTACTTTCCGTTCAAGCCAGACCCTACTGTCGACAGTCCGCTGACTCTCCCCATTCCATCCAAACCATGCGATGGCCGGCGGCCAGATCTGGTGGCTTGGGCATCGCCGCCCTGTCCTACGTCGCCATTGATTACCTCCGTCACATATCGCCGACCTGGCACTCGCGGCTGCAACCGGCTCTGTGGTTCCTGCTTGCTTTGGTTGCCATTTCTCGTATCCCCTTTTACAAGCACTGGTTCGCGGAATTTCGTGCGGCGATTCCGTTCCTTGCTTCCTTGGTCTTCATGCTTGCAGCTTTCCTCGTGGAAGTTATCTCCGTTCGCTCGGTCACCGCCGTGCTCGGCCTCGATTGGCACCGGTAAATGTCTCTTTCTCTTTCTTGTATCTTGTATGGTCATTCCTTCGTTAATGGGATTAAATGAACTTCGTTTTCTGTTTCTGTAGTACGCAATTGTATGGTATGCGGAACAATTTCATTTCATTTCCGCTTTATAGAGTTTAGTTTGGTCCGCGCCTTGTGGTGTGTTTCATTGATGTTCAGTGCAATTTGTAATCATGGCTGCTACCTTTCACCTCTGATTGAATATGTAGCCCAATGGGATCTTCTGATAAACTAGCCACTTCATCTGTCAGGGTTCTGGGACGAGGATCTGGTAATCGGAGACATACCGTGTTGAATTCATTGTCACTTATATCATATCTGACAAAACACTTTAAATTGCGTGTCAGTACAATACATTTTGTAGCATCGCTTAGCCACCCCCCACCCCCAACAAAGAAAAACACACACACACACACACACACACACACACACAAAGTTGAGGCTGCTGTATCTCATTTAAAGTTGGTTAGACATATGGATTTAGGACAAATCTTGGATGAGTAGTGTAACTAGATTCTTTCATTTCAGGTGTAGTGAATAACTATAAGGAGCTCTGATCTATTATAGTAATAACCACAATAGGGCTGTTTAACAATGATAGTGAGTCTAGTATGTGTTTACGTTTCAAGTTTGAACATAACTTCAGTTTGTCTTGTTTGGTTAATTGGTTTCCAGTCTATGCTTTGATTTCGAAGGATCTCTTTGGTCTAATTTTAAATTTGATGGCTTCAATTTAAACTCTTTATGAAGTTTTAGGTCTCTGCTCATAGATTTTATATTAACTCTTAGCTGCTAATCTCTATTGCCTTAGAGTAAAATTGATTTGATTATGAGCTTTTATTTTTCAAATGGTCTAATAAGCTACATGGGAGAGCACTCAGGTTTGTTGGGACTATCATTGACGGTGATGAAATTAATGTTTTTTTAATTATTATTTTGTATATTTTTGCAGCGTATTATTAATATTGCAGTATAAAAAACCAAAGAAAAATTAAGCTTCCTCTCACACTTTCATAGTCAATTGTGGTTCAACTTGGAAATTGAAAGCGTGCATGATACATAAGAGGTTGATGTAGGACAAGGTAGAATTGGGGAAGAAGGAGGAGGAGGGATAGATTGAAAGAAAGGAGGTTGAACGAGAGAGAAACATGGAAAGATACAAAGGCCTTCGTCTAACTAAACATAAGGCCTATTTCATGGAGCCCAGTGTTGAAATAATAAAAATAATCTAAACTATCCTAGATGAATGAGATGGTCCTGAATAAGATAGATTAATAGGCTAAGCTTACAGGTCTTAATGCAGCTATATTAATTTCAAAACTCATCTAAATATCCTAATTAAAATAACCCTATTTCTGGTTCCCATTAGAGACTGAGATTGCTCACAGCTCATTTTAGAGAAGCAATGAGTAATTGGCAGACTTTCTGCAGCAAGAGCTTCAACTAGGTTTAGAGCCTAGCTACCTTCAATGTTCAGTGACGGCAAAAGTTTCCTTATTGAACTAGCTGGCAAAACCATTAAGTCTGTTATATTGTTGTTGTCAAATGAAAAATGGCCTGTTTTTCTTGTATTGGGTTCAAGATTTTCTTCAACAAGAGAACTTTTGCTAATAACCAACTTGTGTGTAATGACTACTTGCTATATCTGTTTGTTTTCATAAGCAGTATGCTGTGCGTTCAGCCTATTTCACATAGACAATGCTAAACTCCTCAATATTTCCTTACTGGTAGAATCCCTTGATTCTAGCTATTCCATGATTCTAGAATCCCATGATTGTAGGATCTGAATTAATTAGGAAACATTTTTAATTTCTGTTGATTTACTATTTATTACTTGATTGTAAACTCTAATTCTCTTCTACCTTGTTATTCTCTCAAGTCTCTATATATTGTATCCTTCTCCATGATAATATAATACACATGAGAGAGTATTATTTGTGTGTTAATTTACAATATGGTATCAAAGCAAAGAGACTTCAGTCTTAGGCCAGAAGAGAGCTTAAACATGAGTGAACAATGAGGCATACCAGAGGGAAATCACGAGCGATCAAAAACAGAGGATAGATCTCACATTCTAGGGTTTTCAAGGCAACGAGCATGGAGAGTTATGGCCAACACCAAGAAGGTCGGACGACGCTGATCGGCCCACCATGGAGGTTTCATCCCATTCTAAGCTGCGTGTGAGCCATCATAGCATCTGTGCGTGAAGTCACACGCCGATGTCCATGGCAGTTTTCAGCGAAGTTTCTTTCCAAAAACATGAATCCATCCCATTCTCATTTGTTCGGTTCAATCCCTGAAAATCCCACCAAAACAGTGGTAAATCTGATTGCTCTTATGACTCGTACAAGTTCTTCCTCTAGTTCAGATTCCTCTTCTTCTTCCATAAGTACTAGTGCACCACCTAAATCTATTGACATGATCCTCAAGTTTTCTAACAATCAAATTATGGTTCTTAACCATAAATTTAATGGTAGAAATTCTCTCCAATGGTCACAAAGCATGCTCAGATACATTCGTGGAAAGAGGAAGGAAAAATATATTAGTGGAGCAGCCCCACAACCTGATTCTGATGATCCAAATTTTGATACATGGTTTGCTGAAAACAATCAAGTAATCAAGTTATGTCTTGTTTGTGCAATTCTATGACTTTGGATGTTAGTGAAGGCTATCTTCTTGCAAATACAGCAAAAGAAATTTGGGATGCAGCAAAGCGAACGTATTCTTCTCTTGACAACACCGCTGCCTTGATTCACTTAAAGCGACAACTTTGAAATTTTGAGAAGTACTATGACGGTCGCTGATTATTATAATTCTTTACTGAAACTCTGGCAACATGAAGATTTATTTGATTTACATCCATGGGACACTATCAAGGATGCTTAGTTGCACAAGAAGGATCTATGATTTTTTCTTATGTTTAAAGGACTCTTGAGGAAATTAGGGGCAAAATCATGGGAATGAACCCTTTACCATACCTGTTTGATGTTAATTTTGTGCAATTCGAGGAGAGCAGAAAACTTCAAGTTCAAGGAAACCCAAGTCAAATTGTTCTTAGTCAACTAGAGGGCTCTGCATTGATTGTGAAAAGACCATAAACTGAACGAAAGAATAAATGGTGCAACTATTACAAGAAGAAGGGCCACATAAAAGAAGAATGCTAGAAGTTGCATGGAAAACCCTCAAATGGGAAACCTCATTTTCAAAGTCATCTCACTTCAACAGAATACAAGGCTGAAAATGAAGATCACCTGTGTTTGAAGAACTACAAGCATTTTGAAGAATGCTTGCAAAATAGAATACATCACCCTTAGTGCCTAGTGTTAATCTGGGACAATCAGGTAATTCTATTATAACTCTTAATGTAGTAACAACTAATGAGGATACATGGATTGTTTACTCAGGAGGTACAGATCACATGACCGGTAACAAATCTTTATTCCTTAATCTTAGATCTTGTCACAAGCATCTTAAGGTAAAAGTGGCTAATGGAGTTCTTACTAAAGTTGAGGTAATTGGCACAGTCACTTTATCTGATCACTTGGAATTACATAATGTCCTGTTTGTACTAGCACTTGCAATTTGATATTAGTAAGCAAGTTGACTAAAAGTCGAATATGCTAGGTGATATGATGATCTTTGTGTTTTTTAGGATTTAAAATTGGGGAGGACGATTGAGAGTTCTAGAGAGTAGGATGGACTATTCTATATAGAGGGATCAACTTTAAAGAATCAAGATGAGTAGAAGGCCTAAAGAGCACTAGTTAGCTCTAATTCTCAGATTAATGATGTATTATTGTGGCATTGTTGTTCAGGCCACCCTATTTTTGATTTTATGAAATGTGTTTCTTAGTTTATTCAATAAAAGCTCTGTTCCCTTCCATTGTGAAACATGCAAACTTGCAAAGCAAACTCGATCCACCTACTCTAAACAACCTTACACACCATTCACATTAATTTATAGTGATGTTTGGGGTCCTACTTGAATAAAAACTCTTACTAATACTAGATGGTTTGTCACCTTTAGCGATGATCATACATGAACCACATGGGTGTACTTAAAGAAAAATCTATAGTAGCCAAAGTATTGCAAAGCTTCTATACCTTCGTGTGAACTCAATTCGACACTCCTATTAAAGTAGTCTAAAGTGATAATGCTAAGGAATACATGAATGGAACCTTTAAAGAGTTTTTGGTTCAGCGTGGAATTCATTATCAAACTTCTTGTCCTTATACTCCACAACAGAATGGAGTAGCCGAGCAAAAAAACTGTTACCTGTTGGAAGTAACCCACACTTTATTGATGGAACGACATGTTCCCACCATCTTCTGGGGAGATGCAGTCTTTAACAGCTGCTTATATATGCCCTCTAAAGTCTTCAACTATAATACGCCTTTTAAAAATTTTTTGAATACTTTCCAACCTATCCTCTTATCAATTCCTTACCCATTAAAGTATTTGGCTGTGTTGTCTTTGTTCACAAGAATGATGGAAACAAGTTTATTGCTCGAGCTGATAGATGTCTTTTCCTTGGTTATTCCCCTACTCAAAAAGGGTAAAAATGCTATTGTCCCACTTCCAAGAAACTATTTATCTCTAGGGATACTGTTTTTTTGGGAAGATGAAGCATACTATCCCAAATTACCCATTTAGAGGGAGTACACTGATATTGAATGGCTAAGTTGGGGAAGAGTCCAACTCAACCAAAGTCCAAACAGGGTTGGCCTATTGGTTGTACTCAACATCCAATTCAACAGTTTGTCTCATATAGTAATCTATCTGCAAGAATGTAGAGCCTTGTTGTAAACAGTGCATATATGAAAGTTCCTGACACATTTCAAAAGGCTATGGCTGATCATAACTGGAAACAAGTTGCTGGAGAAGAGTTGAAGCCTCTAGAAGAAAATGGAACATGGGAAATTACAACTCTCCCAGAAGGAAAGAAGCCAGTAGGTTGCAAGTGGATCTTCACTACAAAATTCAATCTTGATGGCAGTATCAGCAACTACAAGGCAAGATTAGTAGCTAAGTGATATACCAAAACATATGGGATTGATTATCAGAAGACATTTGCTCCGGTGGCAAAGTTCAACACCATCAAAGTGCTATTGTCAATAGCTGCCAATCTAGATTGGTCATTACATCAACTAGATGTGAAAAATGCATTTTTGAATGGAGATTTGGAGAAAGAAGTATACATGGAGATTCCAGATGAAGTTCAGACTCCTACCAACACTGTGAAGACTTAAAAAATCATTATATGGACTAAAACAATCCCCTAGAGCATGATTGGGCAGTTTCAACAGAGTAGTAAAAGGACTTGGGTGTACTCAGGGACAAGCAGATGGCGCGTTATTAATTAAACGTGCTAATGGCAATATCACCAATACTAATTGTCTATGTTGATGATATAGTCATTATAGGGAATGATGAAGAATCTGTTGCTCAGCTTAAACAAGGTTTATCAACACATTTCAGGTAAAAGATTTGGGGCAATTGAGGTACTTTCTGGGTATGGGAGTAGCAAGGACTAAAATGGGTATCAATGTATCTCAACGGAAGTAAACTCTAGTCTTGTTACATGAAACTGGAATGCTAGGTGCCCAACCAGAGGGGACACCCATGGAAGAGGGATGTCATATAGAGATCAAACCCAAAGGCGTTCCGGTGGACTTAGAAAGATACAGGAGACTAGTGGGAAAATTGATATATTTAACCTACACACATCCAGACATTAGTTATGTAGTTGGAATAGTAAGTCAGTTCATGCATCAACCTCAGGAAGAACACATGAATGCTGTGTATATGATACTAAGTTATCTGAAGCTCAATCCAGGTAGAGAGATATTTTTCAAAAGAACACGACTAGGAATATTGAACTTTATACTGATGTAAATCATGCACAAGATGAAGAAACTAAAAGGTTAGCCACAGGATATTGTACTTATGTGTGGGGAAATGTGGTCACATGGAGATGTAAGAAACATACTTTGGTGTCAAGAAGCAGTGCAAAAACAAGAGCTGAGAGCTGTCGCTCTTCAAGTGTGTGAAGGCCTCTGGGTCATCAGATTATTAAGAGTTAGGAATTCCACATGAAGGACCAATGTAATTATGGTGTGACAACAAGGCTAGTATTGCAATAGTTAAAAACCCCATGTACCATGATCAAATGAAACATGTTGAGATAAATAGACACTTCATTAAAGAAAAGATTGAAGAAAGCACCATGAATTTGACCCATGTGTCAACTACATATCAGATTGCAGCAGATATTATGACAAAACTTTTGGGAAGAGCCAAATTTGAGGGATTCAAAGGCTAGTTGAGAATGATTGATATCTATTCTCTTGCTTGAGGAGGAGTGTTAGAATCCCTTGATTCTAGCTATTCCATGATTCTAGGATCCCATGATTGTAAGATCTGAATTAATTAGGAAACATTTTTAATTTCTATTGATTTACTATTCATTACTTGATTGTAATTTCAGATTCTCTTCTTCCTCATTATTCTCTCTACTCTATATATTGTATCCTTCTCTATCATAATAAAATAATAAAATAGAGAGTATTCTTACTTCTCTAATTCATAGCCATTCATAATAAAAACTATTATAAACCTAAAGCCTACAAGATATGAGGGTGAAGTTATAAAACAGTCGAGATCAAGAATCTCCAACAAAATGCCCAGAGCAGCTGAGAAATGATCACCAATTGAGAGAACATAGCATATGCTTAATGCAAACAATTCTTGTGGGAGCTAACCTGAATGCTTTTCATGATAAGCATGCTGCATAAATTAGAAATTAGGAAACTCATTTAATTATTTTACTTAACACACACACACACCTGGACATTACTCTCCTCCATCAAAATCTCCTTTGCCTTGTCACACAAGACCCTCACCTGTGGAACAATGAGCAGATAAGTAAAATGAGTTTAATCATCAAATAAATAAAATAAACCATTTTCTATGATACTCCGATCACAACTTTCAATTCATCTCCAACATATGATGAAGACAGCAGTCAAATTTTTAAGGATTATTTGTACATTACTAGGTTCTCTCAACGAACCAACAGGTTTGGAGACCTCTATGGCTTTTCAAGACCTTCCAATTGGAAAACTATAAAGCTGTTGATAATTGTCAGATTTAAGCAGTACCACAAAGATGATCAAGCAAATATCTTGAAATCAATCCCACACACTGGCTGTTGCATAGTTAGAGAGCGTCATTTTGAATAGGTCCCAAGATCTTCAAACCCCATTGCCAGCAACCACAATAAATGGTCAATAATGCTAACTAGCTTTTTCTGTAAACATGGATTAGGCAACAACGCATGCATCCACATGTTTTGAACAGATATGGTCGCGAATTAATTGAATAACATCAAATCATAAACGCATTTTGAGGATGCACAATTCTAATTATGATCGGGTACTTCAAATGCTAAAAAGCAAAATAGGAAGCATCAAGATTAATAGACTAGGATCTGATAGTGCCATGCCTTCATCAGCATTATCAATATGCAAGCATGAAGATATATACTCTCGTACATACACGGCCGCTCTTTACTTGGCAAAATCAATGCTGCTCATAATCCTTATAAATATCGCAAAATTGATGGAACGTTTCCATGAAGTGAAAGATGATCAACCCACATGATCAAAACTAGAGTGCATTTCTGATAGAAATGAACAGAGCAATTAGGACTGAGAGGCACCCATGCTTTATACAATACTGTGAGATCTAAGTTAGTTACTATAGGTAATCCAGAAACGATATAATGGGTGTACTAAATCCAGCAAAGAGGTCAATGACCCAAAACCGACTTCGGCCAAACGAAGAGATCATGCCCATACAATTCAAACGCAAAGAGCCATTGGCCGCATTAAAAAGTCCCAGAAATCGTCCTGATCCATCACATTTCCAGATAATCAACGAGAATCGTTCGCCCTCTCCAAATAATCAAAAGAGGAAACGTTTTGGATATTACATAGGAAAATTCAAAAGGAAGTACCTCTTGCTCAGACAAGGGTTTGCACTGCATAAGCTGAGAAATCTGATCATCGAGGTTTCCAAGGGAATTCGAAGGGACCGAATCCATGCTTCTCCTCCCCCGACAAAACAACGGATTAATGTCCCTCAGAATTTTATCCAAACCCTAGATCTCAATAAGAAAACCCTTTCTTCTAGTTTCTTGTTCCTGCTTGAGAGAGAGAGGGAGGGAGGGAGAGACAAGGGAGGTGGGGAAACCAAAGCTTCGATAGCCTCACTGGGGCGGGGCTTTGTACTTGTTCGTTCACCACTCCTTTCTGGGGTAAAACTGAAAATCACAATCAAAGGTGGGGGCGTGGGGCTTCCGAATTCAGAAGGATAGTATTAGTCTCAAGTGTCAATCGCGCCCGGGAGCGTGGGGTTCAGTCGCGTTCAGTTTGAATTCATTGGTTGGCCGGTGTCTTAGATTAGACAGCACACCCTTGTTGTCGCTGCCAAATAAAAAAGTTGAGAAAATTTCATTTAGCCTGATTTAATTTCAGGCAACTCAAAAAAATTTGAATTTTACTATACCCTTGCGTCCCAATTAAGTTTTAAAGTTGAAAAGACAATAATTTTGAGAATGGAGAAGCCATTAAAATCTCTTGGTCAGCTGACCCACCCTTTGAGATGCCCATCCAAACAGCGTTTTGGATTAGTCTGAGGCCGTTGATGTGCTTGAAAGATGACTTACCTTGGGATCACCGAAAGGTATATGCCAAAAAAAAGACAATAATTTCTTTCTGTTTATTTTTTATTAAAATAGTATTTAGTATTTATTTAATGAGAAAATTGAGTTTTAGTCTTGAACAACAGAATATACGACAAAACGGTCCCACGAAATCGCGTAATTGCAAAAAAGTCTCGTGTAATTAATTATGAAATAAAAAATAGTTTTCTCTCTCCCCTATCAGACTGACACATTAGTCGTCAGTCCCTCTCTCCCCCCTCTCTCCCTCTCTCCTCCTATTGACAACTTAAGGTGTTTCTCTATTAACAACTCAGAGTGTTTTAATTGACAACTCAATGTTTTACCATTAATAACTATAGCTCAGTTTCTCTCTCCCCCCCATTGACAACTTCATGTGCCTGATTAACAACTTAGGGTGTTTTCATTGACAACTCAGAGTGTTTCCATTTACAACCCATGGTGCTACCATTAACAATTCAATGTTATAGTTGTGAGGTATAGTTGTCAATGGAAACACCTTGAGTTGCCAATGGGAACACCCTGAGTTATCAATCCAGGCACATGAAATTGCCAATAGGGAAGAGGGGGAGAGATAGGGAGAGGGATACTAACTGAGTGACGTGTCAATCAGACGCTCTCCCCCCTCTCCCTGATTGGCAACTCAAAGTGTGTCCATTGACAACTCAGAGTGTTTCTATTGACAACTATACCTCACAACTATAAGATTGAGTTGTCAATGGTAGCACCCTGAGTTGTCAATTGAAACACCCTGAGTTGTCAACGGAAACATCATAAGTTGTCAATTGAGCACATGAAGTTATCAATGGGGGAAGAGAGAGTGTGTGAGCTATAGTTGTTAATGGCAGCACATTGAGTTGTCAATGGAAACACTCTGAGTTGTCAATGAAAACACTCTAAGTTGTCAATGGAGGAGAGGGGAGAGTGAGTCTAACTAATGCGTCAGTCAGTCAATCTCCCTCTCCCTCTCTCCCCTTCTTCCCCATTGACAACTTCATGTACTCATATTGATAACTTAGAGTGTTTCCATCAACAACTCAGGGTCCATTGACAACTATACCTCACAACTATAACATTGAGTTGTCAATGGTAGTACACTGAGTTGTAAATGGAAACACCCTGAGTTGTCAATGGAAACACCTTCAGTTGTCAATCGGGCACATGAAGTTGTTAATGGGGGGAGAGAGAAAGTGAGTTATAGTTGTCAATGGTAGCATATTGAGTTGTTAATGAAAATACCTTAAGTTGTTAATGGAAATACACTTAGTTGTCAATGATGCACATTAAGTTGTTAGAGAGAGTGAGGTATAATTGTTAATGGTAACACACGTAGTTGTCAATGGAAACACGTTGAGTTGTCAATGGAAACACTCTAAGTTGTCAATAGGGAAAGGGAGGGGGGGAGAGAGAGAGAGAGACTGACGACTGACGCGTCAATCTAATGGGGGAAAGAGAAAAGCATTTTTTATTCCGCAATTAATCGCAAAAAAGTACTACGGGGACTTTTTTGCAATTATGCAATTTCGCAGGACTGTTTTATTGTATATTATGTTGATTGAGACCAAAACGCAATTTTCCCTTATTTAAATTAAGTTGTGAAGAATAACTTTTACTATGTACAAGATAAGTATGTGAAAAATGATTTGCCTTTGTTTTTTAAAACATATTTTAAAACTAAGGTTTAAAGGTTTCTCAAACACATGCTTAGAAGACCATTAGAGTGATTTGAAACAATTTAGAAAATATATTTTAGTCATTTACAAAATAAATATAAAAATTTACAAGATAAATATGATATTTACAAAATAAATAAAGGGACTCGAAAGAATATATGGAATTAATAATATTTTGGCTACTTACAAGATAAGTATAGAAATTTACAAGACAAATAAAACAATTCATAAGAAAAATAAAGTAAGGGTGTTATTGTCTTTTCATCTATAAACTTAATTTTGTTTTAACCTAAGAGGATTGTAATAAAATTTCATAATCTTTGTTGGGGATTGACCGGAAATTAAGTCACGTCCTTAGGACTAATTGAAATTCTCCTAAAAAAGTTTGAGGTCATTTCATTTTTCTTCTTAAATTTAATATGTCGAATCTCACTTTGTTAATTTGGTTTTTAGTGGGTGACTTAATTGATCTTATTCTTGGAACAAGCAAGTGCTGTTTTCAAATCTTCCTTTTTTTGAATGAAACATTTTTTAGGTAAACTAGTATGGAGAAATTATTGTTGCATAAGATGCATTTTCATGCAAAGAAATAAAGAGGGATATAGATTTGAACTTCTAACATGAAATTAAAATTTCATTTTTTGAAAGAGTCAAATGACTCTGCTGACTTATGACAATACAACTTAGTAATCCATTAGATAGATTAGATCAATATCAGATTACATCGTTTAAATTTTTTAAGTTTTACTGGCCAAACAAAAAAATGAAGTTTAAAAAGAGGCCCGCAAAATTGGAATAAATTTGTAAATTGTAAATACTCCATATTTGAATGCAAGGCATCATTACATGAATAGTCTTTATTTCTCATATTTATTATTTTTATACTAAACCATCCCTATCAAGTGAACCTACATATTATTATTTTAGCGAGCAGAATATGTAGGTGGCAATCAGTAAGTTGAGCAATTTCCAATATAAATTATTAAAATGAAGGATTTTTAGGAAAAGAAACCCACTTTTTTCCCAAACAAATAACTTGACTAACTTTTCAATCTATGTATATTAATCATATGACAGAGTATAAAGAAATTTTATTAAAAAAGAGAGTATAAAAAAATATAATCACATTATGAGTTTTTTTTTTGCACAATATCCAAAACAAATTATAGCATTGATGTCTTAGAAAACCCATGAAGGAAAGCAAATTTGATGGCCGACTAGATTGCTAAAGCTTCATTTGGTGGGTCATGTCTGTCTAATTGGGGTATCAAGACCACTAATTCATCTTTGGAGGCTGCTGGAGTATGATTTGAGATCTATCCTAAGAGCACCACACTAAGCTTTTGATGTATAACTCTAGTTATATGTATTATTTAGATTATGTTGTTTATGTGTATCAGACTTAGTTAATGGTTATTGAATGAGTTGATTTGCTGGCAAAAAAATAAAGATCAAAATATTATGGGCAATATAATCTCTTCAAGGCAAAATATGCATAACCAAAACAACCCTAGAGTTGGCAAAAAACAAAACAAAACTACCCTACAATTGACAAGGAACATGGAAGGGAAAAGATGCTGGAATATCGTGGTACAAATATAATGGGCCAACCCCGAGGAATCCAACATGGCTTGGAAATGAAGAGTAGTTGAAGAACTTGTGAAAGCAGTGCCAATAGTATCTTGAGGTACCTAAATGGAAGAGATTCTCATGGCATCATAAGTTATCAGCTCAATGGTAAACCCTTCCTCTTGGCTCCAACCAAAATATTCGTACATGCTACCTATGAGAGAACACGTCCAAATCGACAGAAATGATGAACATTTATTAAAAAGGTCAAGTAAAGCCTGAGTCGACTCATTTGGTCGAGTTGTAGCGAAATACAACAAAATCAAACAATCATATGATGTTTTAAAACTAGTTGCATAATCTATCCATGTAGAATATTTTATACAGTTGAATGGATCACTGGTTATTTGAATCCATCCTTGCATGTGTCAATTATATAGCATTCTTATCAAAATCCCCAATAATGCTACCCCTCAGATAAATAACAGCTTTTGTTAGCCCAAGAGACTTGAGCACCACACCGACCTCATATACAACAGACAAAATACACGGATGCGAAAGGACATGCAATGCAAAATGATAGACCAACCTCGATCTCTCTGAACCAACCTCCAACAGTTTTGCTTCACGTCCCCCTTGCAAGGAAGAGCCTAATTTTATAAAAGCCCCAAATATCACCGTGTATATAAAGCATTGCTTTTAACAACCATGAGATTTATGCTTACATCCCTTATCTCTGTCCCTAAGCTAATTACCCCTAACTTAATCTAACATGCAATTCAATCATGATTTAGGCCATGAAACACCTGCATAACAAGATTTCTAGTCAGTTTTCTCGCATAATGACTCCCAAATAAAGCATTCAAGTAATTATCATGCCCAACAAGAAAGTGAAATTGTGAAAACATTACAGGTTATGTCTAGAAAAATGTCCAACATTGTCACAACCACGTTATTGTGCGAGACATTTCCAAACAAACATATAGCAATTCACATTAACATGACACCATACGCCAATCTGAAGTACATTGCATTCATAGTCACAATTTTTGAGATCCCTGACGATACCAATGAAATACATATAATATGTTCAGCAGCCTTCCACAAAATCATAGCCCGAAGATTATTTTTGGTTGGTTACAATGAGAAGCAGAATGATGAAACTTCATTCAAGTTCTCCAGGTTAAACAGGACGGGGCCAAAACACCCAAGATTTAGATGATGGTCAGTAGAAGCTCTGATGTTTACTTTCAAATGCATGTGTAATAAGCATCCATGATACCAAGGAATCGATCAGATCATTAATTGTTCAGTTGACAATGGAACAATATTTTAAATATTTTTTACTTGTAGGAGGTTATTTTATTTAATACCTGTAACACTTGTCTCTGCTCTGTTTTCTATTAGACCACATATGCCATACCTAGATGAAACTTGAAGTCAGAGCTATACACCCATTTCAGGCCATCATATAGAGTGTTGAAAGGATTTCCATACATCCAACCCTTTAGTCGTAGCACCAGCATGGATTTAAAGTTTTAAAGTATGATACTTACACAATATAATTGCATTTGCCAAAATGTAGAGTTCTGGAATTAAAATATTTTATTAATCTTACCAAAAATACATGCTTAGATTTGCGATCAGAACAAAGGGATAGAGGCTTCAATTCTCTAACACACCCCCTATGTAAACCTACTAATAACAAAACACAGCAGTGACCACAGATCAAGCCTCTGCTTGTTCTGGGAGCAAGAGTAGCTAAGAAACCAAACAAACTATCTTGTGCATTGAAGAGAAGGGAGAGCGGTGGTGTAGAGTTTATATCTTGTAAATGTAACATGAGAAAGAG
The DNA here is from genome assembly GCA_037177275.1 of Acacia concinna. NCBI lineage: Eukaryota > Viridiplantae > Streptophyta > Magnoliopsida > Fabales > Fabaceae > Acacia > Acacia concinna. The sequence goes on along the minus strand of JBAGKO010000017.1, from coordinate 13,263,033 downwards.
AAGGGAAATAATAATTCAACAAAGTTGGAAAGTACCGAGCTCCTGATGATCACCAATAATCCCCACAAGAGCACACCCCATCACTGAAATGGTGGAACCTTTTAGCATCTCTAATGATGAGGTCTCTGCCAACAATCTTGGAAATAATCTTTAGAGCATTATGGCAATCACCACAAAAACGGAGGTTTTTGATAACCCTAATAGGAGAACGGGCAGAGCTAGTTAGAAGTCCATAACCAACAGCAAGTCTCTCACTGTGGCCAAGAAGAGCTTCCTCTTTGCCTTCTTGGTCAATGTCATGTAACACAAATCTTGTTTCTGGAATATAACCAAGTTCTTTCATTTGTGACCTCAAACTTCTAAGCAAAGCATAAATCTTATCATTCTCAGGATGAGAGGTATCTCCTGCTCGATATTCGTGGACCCTGCTTCTTACTTCCAGAAGATTTTGGTTTGCTAACTTCTTCTTCTCTTTCTCTTTTGCCAGGTCTGATGATTTTACAGGTACAAGGCCAGCCTTAGATTGCTCACTTATGCGAGAAGGGTCCAACTGCTCAACTAATTCAGCACAACGATCCCCTAGCTCCATGTTCCCATGAACTCTACAATGATTCATCAAGGTCTCCCATACATCAGCACTTGGCTCCACTGGCATATTTTCAACAAATTGAAATGCTTCATCAAGATATCCAATACTTCCAAACATGTCTAGTACACTGACATAATGTACCATAGATGGTACAATGCCATAACTTTTGCTCATTGACTCAAAATGTAGGATTCCCTCATCAATATCGCCCAGCATACTGCATGCAGCAAAAACACTAATGAACATTTTTCCATCAGGTTTTAGTCCTATTTTCTTGAATTGAGTAAATAAATCAATTGAATCTTCTGCAAGCTCGTTCTTTGCAAGCCAGGTTATCATAGTATCCCAAGATGTCAAGTTGCGCTTTGGCATATTATTGAACACCTTGAACGCATCATCCATAGAACCACATTTTGAATACATCTCTAATATTATGTTGTATGTGCTCACCTTAAGAGGTGATAGATGGCTTAAGACGTGTTCATGTATAATTTTTGCCTCTTCTAGAGCTTTAGCCTCCCCACATTGGTGCATTAATTGCAAACATCGAGGCAAATCAACTTGAATTTGCCACTTTTCCAACAATCCCAAAATTTCCACAGCTTCTTTCACTTTACCCTCCATACAAAAATTATCTAGTTCCTCAAGAGTACCCCTATATGGACTGCCACCAGATGGCTCAGCTGACTCCATCTTAGGTTTTGCATTATTTGATAGTTGAGAACCGATTGTTGAACTCTCTACTGTTTGCAAATTTGGAGGATATTGACTGTCTTTTACATTCTGTGAAAATTGTCCAGAACCTGGGTTACACTGATTAGTCATATTGTTACTCCATGGGAATTGATTTTTTGGCGCCTGCTGAAAACTGCTGATGTTTTGGTTTGGGTTCCCTTTCAGATTCCCCAGAGGCTCAGAAAGGATCTGTGAGCTATGCGTATTAGAATGATATGTCCTATCCTTTAGTCCCTCCGTCCAAGAGGTATATGAACTATCCAGATCTCCACTCATGCCATTTAAGTTCTGTTGAGCATAGAACCCATCCTGGTTCTCAACAAAAGCATTTAGATGCTTCCCAAAGTCCTTTGTATTACTAACACCAACCCTAGTTAGGTTCTGTTGCATTTCTGTGTTGTTTTGGCCACAATAACCATCAGGAATTCCTCTTTGTCTGACCAAATTATTCTGGATAACATTCATATTGTTATTCAAGTTAGGTCCATCAAAAGTCTGATCAATTCCACTATAAAAACTCTCTGGACTATCATTTTTATGTTCATAGATTCCACTAAAACTTCCACCACATTCACTTAGTCTGATCCCAATTTCATTCTTACAACCTTCAGAATAGCCCTGGAACTGGTGTAAGCTCTTCTGATCGTGGACTGAACTATCTCCATAAAACTGACTTGCATAGGCTTGATTAGCATTATCTGAACTTTGTCCATATGGTGACTGATAAGAGTTTGTGTCATTTCGACTTGCAGGGTAAAGTTTAGCATGACTTTGCTGATAATTCAAAGAATCATCTTGGTGATAAGCACTAACCAGTTGAAAATCCAACGTTTCGACAAAAGTACTGAGAGTCTTCCATGTATTATAGATTTTGATAGAATCCATAGTGTCATTTGAAGAACCTTTATAGAGTAACATTGTAAGAGAATTGAATGTGAGAAGCAAGGATCTCCTAGATGACATAGGTTGTTCATTGTCAAAAGTTACACTGAAAAGAAGTCAATAAAGGGACCATGTGTCAGATGAAACGAAAGAGAAGCTATCATTGAAAACAATGAAAAGCAATGGGGCTTTCGTTTAATCACTAACGCTATTGAGTTAGACCTATGTTTTTGTTCAACCACTTAATATGAACTGAGAAAATAACCACATATTTTTTTTAATAAGAAGTTGTATATTTGTAAATATATGAGAAAGTTTATACACTGGACAAACATCAAGAACAGAATGGCAACGTTGGCAAAAAAAAGACCACTATGGCAACATCCAAACACATCCATAATTAATGACAAACGAGATATTAACTGCAATAAAAAATATTTAAGAAATAACTTTATAGTGTTAATCTAGACTGCCAAATTTTCAATCAAATGGTGGAGGTGGATAGCTAAAAGGAGGTAGATAGGAAGGGCAGGAGCAAGAAGCCAAATTCTCAAGTCATTTCTGAAAGTATTCAAAACCTGGGTCTTATCTGCATAGTATATTGGCTTATAATGCATGATGAAATTGAATAGAGTCTAAAAGAAAGTATTTTAATTCTTTAGATAGCCTATCATGTTTTTTAAGTCATGACTTTAAGTACACTTGTAAGAGGATGGTGAACTAGTAATAATCAATAGACCTTGATAGATATGGCTATTAAGAGCTAAGAAAAACACACACACATACAGATGAGTGAAAAACTTAAAATGAATAATAAAATAGGCAAAATGTGAGATAAAAGGAAATATAATTGGCAGTAACATGCCATACTATGTTAACCAATATCCAAAGTCAAGTAACTACTTAAGAGGATTGCATAATAAAAGAAAAACTCTTAACACAACCCTAACAAAAGTCTTTAAAAAAGAGTTGGGGACAAAAGAATGATTGATGTTATCTGCATCCTCCAGGGTTAATTAGTTCTCAGTTATCACTAGCTTCTAAAAAGAAAAGAATGCAACATTTGGCAAGTTGATGGATAAACTATTTGCTAGAATCTGATTCTAGACTCAAAAACATATTATGAAATATAAAAGAAGACAAATTTCTTGTGTTTCTTGGATTTGCACAATTGGTGAGTGAATTGTTTATGCAAGTTGATACTTTTGCTCTAGTTTTTTTAAGTTTTGATCTATTAAGTTTTGACATTATTGGTTGTTGATCTGCTATAATTTCACGGCTAGCGATGGAAAGATGAAGTTAAGGGCAATCCTGCCTTTCAGTCAGAATTCTCAAGTCATTTCTGGAAGTATTCAGAACTTGGGTCTTATCCACATAGTTGATTATACCCTCAATGATATCCCAAATAAATCAGAGAAGTAAGAGTGTTTGCGATGCCCCTAATTAATATCTCCATATATGAATTAATTTTGGTTTGCTAATATCTTTGTTTTGTCTTGATGTTGTAGATATCTTATTGTTACAAAATGTGGATCGGTCTCTCTTCCTCTTGAAATGGAGATAAAAGCAGAAATTAAGAGTGAGTGCCCCGCTATGCTTTTGAATCCAAAACAAGAGAGTGAAATCAAAAGTGAGGTGAAAAGTGAAGCTGTTGGCATTATTTTGAAACCAAAGAAAGAAATGGTGTCCAAATCTGCGGCTCATATTTTACACGAATGACATACAAAGTAGGCATTCGTGTGATCTCGTGTGTAATTAATTCTTAATGAAATTTCATGCTCAAAATTTTTAAGCTCGATTGGTTTGACATAGAGTTTAACGCTTTTTGAATTGGTATTTTAGTACTGCCCCTATTACATGGATGTCCATGACGCGCAGGGTGTGCCCTCTTGTTTCCTTAAATCCTTATCAAGGTAATTGGACAATAAAGGTTCATGTAACCCTTCTAATTCATTCTATCAACACATTACCAAAAAAAAATTAACAAATTGGAAATTGTAAGGGCTAGAAGTAGGTAATCAGAGAATGGAAGACTATTCATTACCTCACTGTTTCTCTCCTCTTCCCCCTTATTTGACTGCTTAATATCTCTGGTCCTCCTCCTCCTCCTCTGCCACTCGACTCTGATCTTGAGTGGATGTATTAGTTCTCCTTCGTTTCCTCACTCAATTTTCTGTGTTTGACTCTAAGTTAAAGAGCGTAAAGGGATAACAAACTGAGCTTTGGTATGGACAGTAGCGGTACATATGAACAATATCGAGGGAATGATAAAAGAATTAGAAGGAAGTGATTGAAGGATATTAGGGGAATTATTTAGTTATCGTGATTGAGCAGTAACTTTCGTTGGAGCACTGTAAGAACATTGCGGCCAAACTTGCGTGAAGGATGATGATGGTGATCGATGACGGTTAGATGAAGGAAATAGTCTTAAGTTAAATTAGTGTAGGTATTTTTGACAGAAAAATATTATAAATAAGGATATTTTTATCTATAAATTTTATAATCCCAAACTTAAAAATGCAAAATCAGGGGAGGTGGCTTTGCAGAAATTCCACCTTTGTGGTACTTATAATCCCTAATCCAATCCCAATCCATCATACCAAACAATATAAATAGCTCAATCCCTACCCATATCCCTGCCCATAACTCGCTTGTACCAAACAAGGCCATAGGATTCACATTTAACCCTTGTGGGCATCTGAGTTGTTTTTCCCTATGCCAAATGATAAAGGGAGAGTGAAATTATGGAATAAATACGCACACATGCATAAATTTTGAAGGTGAATTTGATCAATTACAAAAGTTATTTGACTTTTATATCTATTTTGTTTGTCACGGAAATTTAAAATCGCCATAAGTCCATAATTGTGCCATTCTATCAACCTTAGCCAAGTAGACTTCAAGGATAAAGGTGTCTAAAAGCCACTATTAATACCACACACAAAATTGTTAACCCGACTCTCAATTCGTTTTGTAATATTTAACTTAATAATATTTGAACAATTTTGATATTTTACTTCAGAAATAGAAAATAAAAAAAACTTAAAGTGTGGTACTATTATTATTTGAACTATTTTTTAGTTATTTTGACAGAACTTTTATTTCGATTTATTGGTTAGTTTACTTTTTGGATGAGCAACAAACAAATTTTTTAAAATAGTTTATATTTAATTAGGTTATTTTATAATTTATAGTTATAATCAAAACACGTGTGCATAATTATGAGCATTCGTTTTACATTTTTCTACTTAGAATGGTCTTTTGTTTTCAACGTCTTGTTCGGTGAAAACAACTTAAATTTGAAAAAAAAATCATATTATGAATGATTCTAATGGTTCTAATTTTAATGGAAGCTAAAATTTTAATTAGTTTGAAATCAGTGCAGGGTGTCTCCACTGCACCTCTCTCAACTGTGCCTCTACTTAAAAAAATGATGTCATTTGGCATTTAGGTGGAATCACACCAGTGCTGCATGGACGTTAATCATGGGCATTAACAACTGTGAATACCGAGCCCTCCATATGAGAAGATTGAAGCCACTAATTTCCACGGTGAGGATTAGCCTACTTGGAGAGTTTTGTTTCTCTCTTAGCACCAAAGTTGCATCATCGCCACCAAATTTCATTTAGTCAGCGTTGCTTCTATTATTTTGTTGTCTTGCACTATTACTCACAGGTTCTTTAGAATGCGGATCTCTTTTTCGATTCCACATTACTCTCCCTTTTTATTGGTACAGGGTTTTCTTCTTTTAATATTATTAGCATGCTTCCTTCAATCTTTGTTTATTGGCCTTCATTTTAATTTGTTCACCATCCCAAACATTGTTCACCATCTGTTTGGTTTCAATTTCTAATTGTTCAATGTTCCTCTCCTTTTCTTAGTACTTCTTATCTATCGTTGTGGATTTCATTCCTATTTATCCTTTACTATCTTCACTGTTTTTCATTTATACTTCTTAATCCTTTTGGAAATCACAAGGTGAGGAGGATGTTGTTTGATCAACATTCACAATTTTCTATTATCAATAGTAGATCTTGGTGTTATCATTAGCACTGCTAGTAACGTTTTATAGAGGTAAAAGGATCAATGAATATGGACTATGGAAAAAGTAAAAGGCTTATGTTTTGTGTTATGACATAACCCAGACAACATCATTTTTCTTAGTAGAGGTGTAGTGGAAAGAGTCGTGCAGTAGATACATCTACGCTAGTTTGAAATAGGATGTGAGAGAGATCGAAGGAGATAATGTAGTTTTTTTATTTATATTTTTGGTATTTATTTCTTCCAAGTAATTTCAATTTTCATGGTATTCTCCAATAAGTATCAATCCCTTTAATAATATCTCTTCACCTAAGCCATTCCCTCTTACGACTTATTCTCAACTCTTGACCCAAATTCCCGTTTACTAGTCGAAAGCCATTTGTCCATTAAATTTAATCATTCCCCGTGCTGCTTGTAAGCCATTCCACGCATTGTCATGTATAAACAATGTAGTGCAAAGCGTCCTCACCTTGTTTAAAGTCACAAGTCATGGAAGGTTTTCTTCTTTCATTGATGGGAAAGGACAAATACAAGTCACATTTTCCACACCTATAAAATCAACTCCCATCAGTTTTGTTTCCTACATTGATAACGCACGAAAACATTTCTTCAATCAACAAGGGGAGGCAGAGGAGGACGCTTTGGTTGAGAGAGCTGGTGCTGGGGATTTGTGAAGTAAACATCATAATAAAGGTAGATAGAATCATTTATGTGGAGTAGTTTCGTGATCCAGCTGAGTATGAGTTACCGTCAAAGGTTCTGTGACGCTACGAAATTATCATATTTGATGAGTCAGTATTCCCTTACCCATAAACAACTCTAAACTGTAATCTCTTTTGTTGCATATGTGGAGCTTACACGTATGATGTTGGAGCTCACGTCAGACTACATATGGGACCTTTTCACTAGAAAATTTGTGAGCAATATACATATAGATTAACTGGCTTCTTGGTGGAGTGGTGTGGTCATGGAATTCACACAAAGTACCACCTCAAACTACATCCATCCAGCATTCTGGAAGATATACTAGTTGCCATGCCAAAGCATCCATTGAACATGGTTTCTATCTACAACTATGCATCATTAAACCTAAGGGATATGCTGATATTAGGTGAGTTGGTTTTACATCATCGTATGAAACATTTTCCAAGTTCATGTATGTCTCACCACATGTAATTGTTTAAATCTTCAGCTAATGTTTGTCTCAAATGTGTATAGTTTTCTCAAGTCCTTCGAGTGGAACACTTTGACAAGTATTTAAGGCTATTACCACAAGGAACTTATACTAGAGCTTATGGACAGAAATGGTGCAAACTTTAGGTTATCACATAACCCATTATATTCTGCATCTTCCATTATCAATTATATGTTTAAGCGTCCATTACTAATTTGAAGTACTGCATTTAATTTCCACTTGTAGGGAGAATAAGATATTTAAATGTACTTTGTTTGGTGAGTGCGTCAAGGTGAACTTTAGGATGCTTGAGGCATTCTCCTGCACTGACCAACTGTACGTTGTTATTCAATATGCTAGGATTGAGATTTGTTATATGGATGGGCTGCCAATGATGAAGTCATACTTCAACGGGACACGAGTGTTTTTAATCCTTCATGGCAACAATTAAAGGAACTCAGTGACGAGATGATTAATGGCATTAAGCCCACTACTACATGGACTTTGATTAACTTTTTTTTAAATCATATTGTTCATATGATAAATTGGGTTTGTATGATTCCCATAGTTAGACTCTTTGTTTGTTTAATATCATAGTGACTATAAATTGGTTTGACGTGTAAGATCATGGATTTAGCAATGAAGAAATCATAGTTTTCACTTATTGCTTAAACATGAAATCCGAGAAACAAGGTGTAATTGGTGCGAAAGAAAGCTGACTTGGTCTAAAACAATGAAAAAACAATGGTAAAATAGAGCAAGAACTATAAACTGGAAATGCACACAAAGGACGGTCAATTTCCAAAAAAAATAAATAAGTATTATCATAGACAAGTGGCACGCTATAGAACGTCCAACACATCATTGTGGGCCAACTACACTTTCCCAACTTATACTGGAAATCTTCTTTATTTGCCCTATTCTAGATTACATCATTCACTACCCATCAAAGACAATCCTAACCTTTGGCGAAAATTCTAAAGTTGAAGGGAACTGTTGCATAGTAGGAATGTCTTGCTTGCACTGATTGTCGTTCAAACATCCAGATACATTTGACAGACTTCTAGCACATCCATCACTCTCCAGCAAGAATGTCACAGTGTTTGAGACGGCTAAACACCTTTCAGTCATTACTATTGGAGTGACCTTCATTTAAGTGTAAGATTACATGTCATATATCTTAAGTGGTTTATGGTTTTTCCATAAGATCTTAACATTGAGAAATGGGGAATGCGACATTATCACGCACTTGAAAGAGTAACGACAATGAAAATTATAGTTGTCTACTTGCTCAAACTGCCTACAATATAATCCTTGTTCTCTTATGACACCATATATGCATTTAAGCATCAAATAATGTTTGTCATACCATCTAGTAAAAGGGATGTGTTCTGGTGTGCTTTTGACAGTGTGTACCTTTGTTTCAAAGCCTGGACCTTCTTGAGAAACTAGCAGTACAAGTGGTCCACATGTGATGTTCAAGACTTTAACCCCTAACTTCATCCATCAGATCAACAAAATAAAGAAGTATGTGTTATTTAAACATAATGTAAATCCATAGAATACCAAATGGGCATTAGTCTAATTTAATTTAGGGAAGAGCAACACCAGCCGAGAGTGGTGTAGCTATCTTGGAGTAGCATTAGCCAAGAGGGGCATTAATTGTTTCCATAGGTTAGGTTAAACTAGCTCATTAATTACATGTTGATTAGGGATTAGACCTTAATTAATGATTAGGCCCAATTAAATACATTAGGTCCAATTAGTCCAATTAGTCTAAGTGTATGCGGCAAGAAAGCATAGGTACATGTGTATTATAAATTGGACTAAGTTCCCCCAATTGTACAGATGATTGATGATGAATGAATGAATTTAAGTTTTGTTCCTATCTCGATTTCTTTGTTCCCCTGTTTCTGATTTCTGTTCCTCTTTCCCTCAAATATATTCTCATCTACTCCTAATTTTCCTCTTATCCCAATCCTAAACCTAAACAATTAGATTGATTCTACAATTAATCTAACAGTGGCATAATAGACATTTGATTCCTAGCCACACACTTCCGCATGACTGGTGATTCCTCTTAGTCTGTTGAAGACCATCTTGCAGTGGTAGAATAGATGATGCACACCATCGACAACATCCAAGAATTAATCTTGAAGATGAATCAGAATTTAGAATCCTTCAAGAAAGAAATACACGATCAAATTGATGATATTCCTACCACTGGGAGTCGACACCATGAGAAACGCGATCCTCTGGGAAATCAATTCTAGAACCCCTTCTAGTATCACAGCTATCAGAAACTGACATAATTCACAAAATTGGAGTTCCCAAAGTACACCAGAGAAGATATATTTACCTAGCTCCTCAAATACGAAAGGTATTTCGAGCTAGATGAAACACCTGAAGCTAACAAAGTCAAAATAGCATCAATAGGCATAAATCACTTAAACGTCGTTTGTGAGGTCGATTACCATTCTGGGAGGAATACGCAGTTCTTCTTCAAGATGCTTTTGGCCCTCTCGATGAGTCATCGATGGGTGACTTTACTCATTTACGAAAAACAAGCTCTCTTTCCGAATTCCACGCACGGTGGGATGCAGTCACGGTGAAGCTGGATATACCTAAAGACTATATGGTTGACGTGTATCTATCGGCTTTGAAGAACGAAATTGGAGTAGCTATTTGAATGTTCCATCCAAGATCATTGATTGAAGCTAGGAAGCTCATAAAGATGTAAGAAACAGTGGTCTCAGCTTTACCCTATTGCAACTCGACCCAAGACCAAGTTTATTTATTACAAATGGTTCAGACTAATAGTGTGGATTCTTCTTGCTTTTCACTACTTGAATCTGTCCAAAATGTTCCAGCAAAGGTCCAGTCTGTTTTAAACACTTATTTAGATATTTTTGATGAGCCTAAGTCCCTTCCTCCTTATAGAGAAGGTCATAATCATCTTATAGTGCTCAAAGAGGGTACAAATCCTATTAGTTTAAGGCCTTACCGCTATTTGGCAACTCAAAGGGATACTATTGAAAAGTTGATCTCTGAATTATTGCAAGCCGGTATTATTCAGCCAAGTTCGTCTCCTTTATTCCGCTCCTATTGTACTAGTCAAGAAGAATGATGGTACTTAGAGGATGTGCATTGATTTTCGTGAGTTGAACAAGGCTACAATAAAGAATCAATACCACATACCACTTGTAGAGGAGCTCTTTGAAGAGCTAAGAGCTGCTAGGTGGTTTACTAAGCTTGATCTACATGCCAGATACCACCAAATAAGAATGGAACCGGAAGACATTCACAAGACATCTTTTAAATCACATTCTGAGCATTATGAGTGGTTGGTTATGCCATTTGGCTTGACTAATGCACTAGCAACATTTCAGGGAGCTATGAATGATCTCTTTCATTCTCATTTACGAAAATTTATTTTGGTATTTTTTTGATGATATTCTTTTTTATAGCTCCTCTCTTGTAGATCATGCTAAACATTTAAGCCAAGTGTTGCAAATCTTGAGGGACAACCAATTTTTTGTCAAGCAATCCAAGTATAGCTTTGCAACACCTCATGTGGAGTACTTGGGACACATCATTGGTGCTGGAACGGTTTCTACCAACCCCAAGAAGATCAAATCTGTAGCTGAATAGCCTCCCCTCACTACTATTAAACAATTGAGAGATTTTTTGGGTCTAGCAGGCTACTACCAGTAGTCTATCAAAAATTTGGGACCATAGCTCGCCCTCTTACATCTCTCTTGAAGAAGAATGGCTTCCTATAGAATCAAGCAGCCACTAATGCTTTTAATGAACTCAAATCAGCTCTCACTTAAGTACTGGTTCTTTCTCTACTTGATTTTACTAAACAATTTATTATAGAGGCTGATGCATGTGGGAGTAGTATTGGGGCAGTCCTTATGCAAGAAGGAAGGCCTCTAGCTTATTTCAGTAAGGGATTATCTCCAAATATCAGAAATTATTAGTTTATGAGAAAGAATTGACGGCGATTGTCCTAAAGATGCTATATTGGAATCAATACTTGGACAGACAACATTTTATAATATGCACGGATCAACAAAGCCTTAAATATCTCCTTGGCCAGCAACTAAATACCTCTTTTCAGATGTTATAGGTTGCTAAGCTTGCTAGTTTTGACTATAACATACAATACAAAAAGGGTAAGGATAATTTTGTAGCTGATGCATTTTCTAGAATGCCTAAATCCCAACTAATGTAAATTGTCCTAGACACTTCTTCACCTGAATTGTTGCAACATATTAAACAAAGTTGGGAACAACATTCCTATTTGCAAGAATTACTCCCTATAGTTCAAGCTAATGATGGAGCTATTAGCTACTTCACTCGGGGTGAGGACTTACTAAGAAGAAAGGGTAAATTGCTAATTGGTCATGACCCTATTCTTAAGAAGAAAATTATTGATTGATTACACTCTAGTTCACAAGGAGAGCACTCTAATATTCAAGCAACCTACCAAAGGGTTAAATCTCTTTTTTGGTGGTGCAAGCTATTTGAGGATTTAACTACCTATGTTAAAGCTTGTGATATATGTGTATGATGCAAGTATGAGACATTAGCACCATCCGGTTTTCTACAGCCCCTTCCAATCCCTAGTCGAATTTGGGAGTCTATCACTATGAATTTTATTGAGAGCCTACCTGAGTCACATGGCAAAGACACAATTTGGGTTATTATTGATAGGATGAGTAAGTGTGCCCACTTTATTCCACTTGCTCGCCCATTTTCATCTTTGACCTTGGCATATCATTTCATGGACTATGTCTATAAACTTTATGGTGCACCGGCTAAAATTATAAGTGATCATGACTCTCTCTTTATTAGCAACTTTTAGAAGGAGTTTTTTTAGAGTGTTAGGCATTGAGCAAAAGCTTCCTACAGCTTATCATCCTCAAACGGATGGCTAATCAGAAGTGTTAAATAGGTGTTTGGAAACCTATTTGAGGTTCATGTGTTGGGAAAAGCCTAAAGAGTGGGCTAAGTGGCTTTCTCATGTTGAATGGTAGTATAACGCATCTTATCACACTTCAACTAAGGCCACACCCTATGAGCTATTATATGGGCAGCTTTCTCCTATTCATACTTTATATTTGCTACATAATTTTGTTTTGAAGCATGTAGATAGGAGTTTTGCAGCACGTGACGAAGTTCTTGCCCTATTGAAGCACCATTTGCATCGGGCAGCAAACATTATGAAGCAGCAGGCTGATTTGCATAAGACTGATAGAGAATTTCAGGTGGGCCGATAGGTATTTTTGAAGCTAAAACCCTATCGACAAATTTCAGCAGTAACAAGGGTTTCCCAGAAGCTCGCACCACAGTTCTATGGTCCTTACCAGGTGATTGAGAAGGTAAGGGTAGTAGCTTATAAGTTAGAGCTGCCAT
>JBAGKO010000017.1:13229555-13250091 GCA_037177275.1 Acacia concinna | reverse complement strand
TTGCCTCCTGTTGCTTTGGCAGAGAATCACTGGAACTCTTACAACTCGGCTTCTCACGGCCACGTTTTGGTACTACCTCATGTAACTCCCTAGACTCGCCTTCCTTATCTTCCTTCTTTATATCAACTATAGCGTCAGTACTCTTCTCCTGAGTCTCTTTCACATGATTAACATCTATCTTATAATCAAGACAAGCATCTTTATGATGACCATATTTACCATAGTGAAAAAAAATAAGGTGTAACCCCTTATATTCAATTGCTCATTCTCTACCCAAAAATGCGAATTGCCAAAACTAGACTCCTCTTCAAATCCAGCTCAACACATCCGAGCAAACCGACCTCGTTCAGTCAAATATGTAATCGAATACACTTTCAACAATGACCCATAAGACTCCCAATCATATTTAGACTCTCTGCATTAAAGAATTCCAAAGGAAGAACAGGAATCCTGCTCCAAACAGCAATCTTACGTTATTGTTCAGCCAATCATGGATCAAAATTTGGCCTCTATCGCTGTACTAGAAGGTAGTGATCCGCAATCATCCATGGGCCCTCAAGATAGACGTAATTCAAATCCTCATCTGAGTTAAAGGATACGATAAAGAAGCCATTATCAATATCTCTTACCGTGTATTTCTCCTTCGTCTTCCAGAGCTGTTGCAATTTCCATTGCATATTCTATAGTGATAAGTTCTTCCCTAACAACTTCACTATTAAAGACTTCCTCTAAGGTGCACACCAATGCTTGTATTACTCCTGTGAAATAATTAGGCTAGGAATTTTCACCCCTCCCGTATTTGCGTCCCTTGCAAAATGATCCTCCTCTCTTCCCGATTCTCCAGGTTCACCAAAGAAATCCTTTAGTCCCACAATATACTCTTTCTAAGCATCATCAAAGACTCCACTTCCCCTAGCATTAAACAAACACCTCTGAGTACGGCCATCTATGAGGGTATCCTTATAAGAAGGCCCCTTAGTGCCATCTATAAGAGTAACTCCATCTCCTCCTTCCATATCGTCCTCACCAGGCTTTGACTTCTTACAACCTTGGTCATGGGAACTCTCATCATCAGAACCACCGTTGACCTCCGTACCTCCGTGCATCGTGTTCTCTGATTTGATAGTTTTAGTCCACATGTGTTTCTCTTCTATGTAAAGAATTCTTTTATCAGAGACAGACAAGACAAAATATCTTATTCTTCTTTATGTCTATTGCTTATGATTTTAAATAACGAATTTATGACAACTCATGTTTGCAGATGTCATGGCACATGTTAGAAACATTGGTTCATTAGAAGAGTTTTGTAGGGATCAAGAGTCAAAGATGAAGCTTTACATGGTTTTAACTTATCCTGAGTAATGCACTTAGTATTTCCATCTGTTAAACTTTATCTAATTACTAATTCTACTTAACATTAATAATCACATTATGTTTATATCATTTAATGGAGAACGACGTCAACTGTATGTTATTTGATGACTGTGCATCTGATGCTTTCATGGCTCAACTTCAAAATAATGACTTGCCTGTTGTTATTATACTTAACCTAGCTAGGATTGGATTCTCAGAAGATGGTGACAACTATTTACTCATAAGTTGCTTTCAATTTTCAATCTCTGTTCAGTCCTTCATCCATGTCATTTTTGCAATATATGACAATGACAAAGTGTAATGCAGGAATTCCAATATTATATAATTCTTTCAGTGCTACCAAGGCAACATTTAATCTACCCATCAAAGAGGTTAAAAACTTCATAGAAAGGTATTATCTCATCCCTTACACCTTAATGTCTGCATTTCTATACCATCTGTTCACTGAATTGACACTTTCATAGGGACAGTTTGTCACCTACACTCACAACCATGAGCCAACTCATGCCATCGCAGTGTACCTAATTTTCAAGTGCAAGTTATATCTACAACCAGAAAAAGATAACTATAGTTGAAATTCTAGACTAAGATATTGCTAGTGAATTTGAATTTAGTTTATGTCTTACACTAAATAGCTATTTCTTTCAATCCATTTCAACTACGATATAATATTGCAAAACTAGTACTCCTCCTATTAATATTGATATGGTAAGATTGGAAATATGTTACATGCAACTATGGAATATTTTCTTTAAAATAATATCTCCATTCCAATCAGGGAGCATCTTTTGTAATACTTTGTGAGATCTAAAAGCTTGAAACAAATTATGGTTGGATTTATGATGAGTGCGCTAAGAGTGGTATGAAGGCAACTTCTGAAAATTCAAAGCTGACTTGTCCTAATTGCCCAAGCAAAACGCAGTGTACTATTGAACCAAATAAAAGTTTCTTTCCTTGCTATTTGTTTGTCTCAAAACAAATATTTCCAAAATAGTTTTACTTCCCATTCATTTGTGCAGGTTGAAAGTACATTATATGGTCAAAGATGATACTGGTACAACTTATGTTATCTATTGGGATAAATTAGTTGTTTAGCTTATTGAGAACATAGCTTCAGAGCTGAAGTTTATCCTTTAAAAAGTAAGTATGTGAACCATTACTGTCTATGTGTTCAACTTCAATCTCATATGTAATTTTCTCCCTGTCTATATGCAAGAAAACTATGAGTATGACTTTCCAAATCAGTTGGACCAGTCTGTAGGGAAGAATGTACTGTTGAAGTTAAAGGCGAATGAATATAACAAGAAATACCTAACTTCCAACATAAGTGTTAATGGGTACACTATTTGTGAAGATTTGATGAATTAATTCATGGAAGCAACTCCTTTGGTTAGATCTGACTTCTTTATACATCTGCAATGTTTACTTATCCCAAACTACATATTCCTCTTATAATTATTACTGACTATGTTCATTTATGAATTAGCAGATACCAATGAATGAAGTTTCGTAGGTTAAAGAGGTTAGCTTAGAAAAATATATTTCAACTTCTAACCACATGGACATTGAAATAACTTTCATCATCTTATCTTCTGGTTAATGATGTGCAATGTGGTTTAAAAGACAAACCAATCGACATCACTAATAAACAAGGAATACCTCAGCCTATGTTGTAACAAGCTCCTCAAGTGGTTTCAGTCTCACATGTTGTTGTCAAAGGGAAGAGAAGGAATAATGTGAAGAGAAATGTTAGTAGGGATGATCCAGGTTCTACTTCTCAAGTTCAAAATGTGGTGCCCACTAAGGAAAGAGGAACAAAAGTTATCAAGCAAGAGAAATAGAGTTTAGGTTTTAAGTGTTGTTATTTCAAAAGTTAGTATTGAGTCAGTCAATTATGTTACTTACTTTTTTAGCTTCTGTGTTAGTCTTATATTTTATTCCAAGTGTCTTGCTTCCAATTATGTCACGTTGTTGGTTTATTATCCAATGTCTTAATATGTTGTTTTTGGGCTCTTACTTAAGTCATAATCGTGTAATTTCCAAGTCATTTATATTTCAATGAAGTAGTGTTTAGTTTAAATCACGTGAACCATTCTTTTTTACTGCCTTCATTCCTATTCCTCACTAAAAGTAAAATGTCGAAAGTTGCTGCAACTATTGAACTGACTATAAATGACAAATTTCTGTCTAGTATGGCCTGAATAGAGTTCCAAAACAATGTCAAATTATGAAGTGCCAACTTTTATGGCTAGTTTTTTTGTTTTTTTAAGATAATTGTCATGCATTAAACAATGAATCTTCTTCACAAAGTTTGAGGCAATTGAAATAGTCTAAAATAAGATTATCATTTTACTGCCTCTTGCCCATATCTCATTTATTGGTTTCACAAGGGATTTTCCATTATTTACTTTATTAACTACTTACTTGACTGTACTTCTGACAAAGACAAAACGTATTGTATAGTTTATTTCAGCAACTGAACAATGTTATATACAAGGGCTGAGACCTTACTATTCGCTTTAGTTAAGGAAGTAAGCAACCTTATGTCTATAGCAAAAGATGTCATTATCAACCTTATTTAACCAGATGATCTCCACAATAAAAAAAAAAAGAGCAAACCCAATGCCAATATATTTAAATGAATATATAATTGCTAATCAAAACATATGAGAAAAGAAACCAAAACCATTAATATAAACAAATGAAATTACTAAACAAGTTGTCATAATTGTACATGTTATGCCACTTTCATTCATGGTTCTCAAAATCACTACCTATATTTAAAACTCATTCAACATTTTTACAAGTACCACATATAAGTAAGACATCTATCTGCCTATGTTTCAATAATAGAGGGTTGTAAACCTATAACAAGTTAATCTATCCCGTGCGAAAGATGAGTACATTGGCAACTTTTTTCTACATCCATCAATATATATATGTTTTACATTTTTAGCCAACAAGTAAGATCTGTAGTGTACCCTTATCCAATGTATCCCAACTTCCACAATTCTTGCACATGAAATAAAAGTAGTGCTCAAGCTGAAATGAAGTTTACTTCTCCTCTTCAACTAAAAACTTCCTGTCTACCAAATCATTCCAGTGAAGACATAAAATTTCAAAACACTTTCACTCCTGTTGCTTCTTGCAGTCCTTACAACAAGCACAAAATTTGGTGAACTTTTCATGAAATATTTTCCTTTCACCTGAATAATGTGTTGTTCTCTTTTTTTCCTATGTTTGAACAACAATAATAGGTCCTCATAGAGAGCATGATACACAGCCACCAACACAAACCTGTCATGCACAAGGAAATTCGCTATTTAGTACAAATATGCCATCTGTAGCTTTGCAAGAGGATATGACGAACATATTATTGAACTCATTAAGTTCTTCCAACAATTGTACACATACATGTTCATTTTATTATATTTCGAAATATTATTAAGTTGAGTTATAGTTAAGATAATATGAGCAAAATACAACACTCTTGCACTTATCGTTTTTCTTAATATAAGTCTATAACATTATGAGTATGACAAGTACATTTCAATTTTGTTTCCATTTCTGTACTAATAAATGCATTATTATATGGACTGGATGACTTATTTTGTCATTAGTACATTCCACAAATATTATTCCATCATATAAATCTGTTGCAGCGATAAAACTTGATTCTAGTTACAATTAAGACAACAACACAACCAAAATTACAATCCAGTCATGAACATGTAAATAATAAAATGCTAGTGGGTGAATCTGAATCATCAATGCCGGTGCACACTTCTAGTAGTAAATATGCACAGCCACAAGTTGTCTTCATTCCTCATTGTGGAAAAAAGGCTCACAGACAAGAAAGATTCGCATAACCATTGCAAGATGTAACAAATATGGTGTCCAACTTATGTCATCGCTTTCAAATTGTTGAAGGTATACCTCTTGTTTAGTTTTTATAAGTTAGTGGTGTAGTTGATTTTTCTATTTATTACGATACATAATGCAATACTCATTAAATTCATTTGCCTATTATTGCTAAACCAGCAGAGTATAAGCTAATAGTATAGCCCCCATCATGTAAAAGTGTAAGGTGGAGAGGTTTAGAAAATTGTAATCAAACACCACTAAGAAAAAGGAAAAGGATACATTTAGCAACACTTCCATGTTAGTGTATCATAAGTTTTTTCAACTTCATCTATGTGTTATTTGTATCAATTTATATACATGTCATATCATATCATTAACATGTGTTCGGATATTTTTTTCCCTCAGCATTCAATGATAATCTTATATAAGAAAATATGACATCAGTCAACAACCAATAACTTAGTTCAATTGAGGAGGGGTCTATGTCTAAATGTGGTGCCTCCGTTCCAAGGTCATTGACTGATACTAGTATATATTATTAAATGCCCTTATAATTTTATTTACTCTTCCTGACAATATTAAATAATGCTAAACCCATGTGCAATATAATTGAAATTTGTGTGCAATTCTTCTATTTATCACTATGTCATATGTTTATATGTTAAATTGAAGCAACCTATATGTTGTTTCAAAAACATGATAAGTCACAAGACAGAAGCAGTTGTCATAATTTTCATCATACATCACATGCCTAGTGTTGTTATTATGGGGTATAAACGTGTTAAATTGTATGTATCCATGTACAGAATTTACTCAATTGTTAGATCAATTTTAATAATAAGAATACTTCTTATTTTGGTTAAATCAGAAAACCAACCTCCAGGGAAGTATTATGAAGATAGTGGTTATCAATTTGATATGAATACAAGTGTTGTTATAGATGGTAATAATATAGCTTCATGGGAACAAGAGAGTAAGCGTTAATGTACACTACATATTTATTTCTTACTTTTAGTGATATACATATAAACTGGGCTACTAATATTTTTTTTCCTAATGTCTTTAAATTTCTTAGAAAATATATTACATCATCAAATTTCAGAGATGGACTCAACAAGCATTTGCACGCAAGATTATAAAGGTAATGGTACTAACTTTCTAAAGTATGATAGGTAGATTATTCATACATGATGTTTATGTTTAATCACATGTGAGGATACCTATATGAAGAAGATCCAATATATGAATGCAAATTCATTGGTGCATTATTTAGGTATAACGAACGAATTAGGAAGGATAAAAATTAAAGGGAGGTCAACTTATTTCTCTTTACTATTTGAAAGGCAAAGCTGTCTTGCCATATATGAAGGATCCCCTCCAATGTTTGAAAATTTATTCTTTAATAAGAAGTCCTTTCAATCAAAGAACTTCTATGAAAATATTAGACAATACAATAACATGTTCTCCTTCATGTCTATAGGAGGCAAAATTGATCATTCTACGAATACTAATGCCTGGCATGAATTACCACAATATTGGCAGCTTATTACCACCAGAAGGTACAAAGCCGATCTACTCACAATTGTACATATTTCATACTGAAAATGAAGTATCTTATAGAATTGCTACTACCAGACACAGTCTTTTGTTGATCCAGGCATAGTTCATTAAATAAAGGCATAATTAGATGAAGTCAATCCATTTGTGAAGCAATACTGTTGGCCTCGGCTCTGTTACATGGATATGATTGTTTTCAACTAAATCTGTGCTTAATTGGGACAAGACAAAATGATGGACAGTCATATAATTTGCCAACTGCCTTTGGAGTTGTTGTATTAGTTGTTGGTGATATAAATATGGCATGTAATGTTTGAGACATCATTGTCGAAAGACATTTTGGCCAGACAAACATTATACCTTCCTCTTTAGTATCCTTTATTGTTTCCATTTGGGGAAGATGGTTATAGAGATTATATTCAACAATCGAGATGAAATGCTCAGTACAACTAAGACTAAAAAAGGCCTAGCATGTGAGAGTTTTTTAGTTATAGGCTAATGAACATATTGACAGAGAGGTCAACTCTTTTGCATGCTTCTATACTACTACAACAATTCCTGGTAGATGGGTACACAATGATTTAGTCATAAAGATTACTTTAGGTTAAAATGCATCAGAAAAACTTCCTGTTGACTTGTATCAAGGATTATCATATATAGTTGTGAAAGGAGAAATGCATATCCACTGGCAAACGAATTGTTCTCCTATCATCATTTACTGGAGGTGCAAAATATATGATACAAAATTATCAAGATGCTATGGCGATATGCAAATCCGAAGGCTATCCTAATATTTTCTTGACTTTCACATGCAATCTATCATGGCCGAAAATTCAAAGATTCTGTAAATTACATTCATTGAAGCTAGCTAATCGTCCAAACATTTTGAGCAAGATGTTCAAGTTGAAGTTAGACCGACTAATGAAGACTTTGAAGGAGGGAAAAATTTTCACGAAGATGCGTGTAAGTGATTTTCTTAATTCAATATAACAATATTACAACATCTATAACATAAAGTGCATGTTTATATCTTATATCATTCGACACAATTTCACTAATTTGTTGTTTTGAATTTATTGTGCAAAAATATATATGATAGAGTTTCAGAAGAGATGACTACCACATGCTCACATTCTATTGTTCCTTGATAAAAAAACATAAGATCAAAGATCCAGAGTCCATTGACAAAACTGTTTGTGCTGAAATACCAGATAAGGAGAAGGAGCCTCTTCTGTATAATTTGGTAAAGAAATATATGATCCATAGACCATGTAGAATGAGTAACCTAAAGTCACCATGTATGGGAGATAAGAAATATACAAAATATTTCCCAAAGAAATTCAATATAGTTACTGTTATTGACAATGACGGCTATCCAACATATAGAAAAAGAGATGATGGAAGAACAATTGATGTAAAGGGCATCCCTTTGGATAATAGGTATGTTGTTCCTTATAACCCACAACTATTGAAGTTGTTTCATGCGCATATAAATGTTGAAACATACAGTCAATCTACTACCATTAAGTACCTTTTCAAATACATCAACAAAGATAATGATAGAGTTGTCGCTGCAATTTTTTATAGGAATCATAGTCCAGATGAAGAAACAGTGGTTGATGAAATCCAACGGTATTATAATTGTAGTTATATATCTACATGTGAGACTTCATGGAAAATCTTTGGGTTTGTTATTCATCACAAGACTCCACTAGTTGAAAGGTTGAATTTTCATCTACCAAAACAACAATGTATTATATATAAAAGCATAAATGATGTGTCTGAGCTTTAGATCAGCCAATGGTCTGTGAATCTCAATTCCTTAGTTGGATGAAAAAGAATGATGGTGATGATTTTGCAAGGACTTTGACTTATATTGAATTCCCGAATCATTATGTCTATGATAGGAGTAAGAGAGAATGGAAACGTAGACAAAAGGGATACTCAATAGGTAGGATAATGCACATTTCACCATCTTCTGGTGAATTATATTATTTACGTGTTCTTCTCACTAAAGTCAAGGGTCCACGTTCTTTTGATGATATCAAGACTATAGATGGTGTTATCCATCCAGCCTTTAAAGATGCATGTCATGCACACGGCTTATTAGATGATGATAGTGAATTCATTGCAGCTATTAAAGAAGCTTCATTATGGGTATCTAGAACTTCATTGAGAAGATTTTTTTGTTAGTATGATGTTGTGTTCATCTCTACATCATCATGAGTATGTCTAGAGAGAGACCTCAAAAATTTTGTCCGAAGATTTATTGTACATCCCCAAAAATGATCCAACGTTCCCAAGTAAGTGAACATCATATTACAATTTATAATGTATGTAGATGTCATATTACTATATTATTGATTATTATGCCTCTAATATTTTGTATTACAAATTGTAATAATGAATATGTAGGTGTCAATATATCTTTGTTTGATAAGGAGCAAGTAGCATTAAAGGATATAGATTCATTTTTACATCAGAATGGAAATAGTCTCCTAGATTTCCCTACAATGCCATTACCTGAAGACATTGATGCAATAGACATGTCTAATCAACTAATCATCCAAAAATTGAGCTATGATAGGAATACATTACGACTTGATGCAAATAAACTTGTGGAATCATTAACTGATGAGCAACAAACTATTTTTCATAAGGTTATCTCAACTATACAAAAAGGACTTGGAGGATTCTATTTCGTTTATGGATATGAGGGCACTAGGAAGACATTCTTGTGGAATGCATTGACTTCTTCACTTCGACCATGTGGAGATATTGTACTTATGGTTGCATCCAGTGGAATTGCGGCAACTTTGCTACCATCTGGCCGGACAACACATTATAGGCTTGTCATTCCCATTCATATTATTGAAACATCTATTTGCTCAATAAATCATAACTCCCCTTTAGTAAAACTTATACAATGCACTAAATTAATTATTTGGGATGAGGCTCCCATGGTTCATCGTTTTTGTGTTGAGGCATTTGACACTTCCCTATGTGATATCATGTATTGTGATAGGCCGTTTGGAGAGAAGTGTATTGTTATGGGTGGTGATTTCCGCTAGATGTTACCTGTCATTCCAAAAGGAACAAAAGCAACTATTTGTCAATGCTTGCATTAATACTTCACACTTATGGGATCATTGCAAGGTCTTTCGTCTTATAAAGGATATGAGATTGACATCTTCAATAGTCACAAATAAAGTAAAGTTGGTTTGGTTCTTACAATGGTTATTAGATGTAGGTAATGGAAACTTAGGCCCCTCACAAGACGGTGTTGCTGAAATTGAAATCCCAGATAAGTTGTTGTTATACAATTGTGATGATCCAATACATGCAATTGTTGAGTCAACGTATCATAATATCTTTGAACATTTAGAATCAAATGAATATTTCAATGACAGGGCTATTTTAGCGCCAACAATAGAAACGGTCAATCAAATTAATGATCATTTGTGCTCTAAATTGCCTAGCCCGACTTATGAATTTTATAGCTCTGACTTTGTTTGTAAGTCTAACAATGATATCGATGGCTTAGATAATTTGTATACCACAGAGTTTCTCAATAACATTAATAGCTCTGGTTTGCCTCCACATAAACTGACGTTGAAAGTTGGTTCACCAATCATGTTAGTACGAAATATTGTTCAATCGTCTGGATTATGCAATGGCACGTGTCTTTGTATAACTCAGTTGGGCAAGAATGTTATTCATGAAAACACTTTGAATGGGTCACATCCAAATCAAAATGTTCTCATTCATATAATGAACATGAATCCTTCTAAATCTCGATGGCCATTTCACATGCAACTAAGACAATTCCCAATAACTCTTTCATTTGCCATGACTATCAACAAAAGCTAAGGGCAATCGCTACAACATGTTGGGATTTACTTGTTGAAGCCTGTTTTCATACATGGTCAATTATATGTTGCATTGTCTAAAGTGAAATGCATGGAATGCTTGAAGATTGTTATTGGTGCCAATGATACTTCGCATACAAAGAGGTCAACAAGGAACGTTGTGTACAAAGAAGTGTTTCGAAATGTGAATGTGGATCATTTGTGATTTCAAGAGTCTATTTTAATAATCATACACATGTGATACCACAATTGGCCAAACAATGAATGTGTAAGGATATCTTAATAATGAGACATTACTAACTCTGCAGTATGTGATGACAAAAAAAATTAAATTGAAAATAAAGTATGCCTTTGTGCCAATCCAAATAAAGTGCAATTAGAAAGTACAATCCACCCTGCAATGCACGGGAGAGTACAACCTAGTTATTATATATAGCTTATTCTCTTTTTCCTTGGAATAATGCTTGAGTATTTTAACTTGAGAAAATCGCATATAAAGACGGTTGAATAACTCAAATTATAATTTGGATTGCTGAGCTTAACAAATTATGTATTAGATTATGTGTTATAATTAAGAATTTATAATTTGAATTAAATTACCTCCACACCTTAGTTATTAAAATGATAAATTAAAAACATAACCTTATTATTAGGGTTGTGTTTTCATTTTTCTCTCGATTGGTACACAAGAATCGACCACTAGGTGCCCAGTCAACAGCAACACGTTAGAGAAGGAAATATGGACATGTCAAAAAGCAAATTGTTCCCTCTACTTTGTGAATTGCTTCTTTTGCCAAGCAATCTGCAATGTTATTAGCTTTAAGACTACGGGCCTGTTTGCTGACAGCGTTTTTGGGCGGTGCTACAAAACAAAAGGAGCTTATGGGGGTGATGGTTGTTTGGTAGAAGTTTATGGAAATAAGTTACTTATTGCAATAAGTAACTTATTTCTACAAGTCATTAAAAGTGACTTCTAAAAAGAAGTCACGTTTTCTATATCTCATAAGTCATTTTTTTTATTCCCAATCCAAATACAAGTAACTTCTTCTACTCCCAATAAGTCATTTTTTTTTACCTCCAATATAAACTCAATTGACTTATGATAAGTTACTTACTTTTAAAAATTCCTTATCATAAACTACTTATAAAAATAAATCACTTTTCATAAGTCATAGTCAAACGGGCCCTACACCATTCAATACTAGCATTTTCATTTTTGTTATCATCAAGACCACAAAATTGATAGTCCATTTTTAATACAATATCACACTATAACCATGCCATAGCTTCAAAGTAAATATGGTATACTTCCATTGATATATAAAATTCCTCTAGAAGATTTTCAATTTTGTTGTTTTAGTAAGGGACACAGAGGGATTTGACCCAAATTTTAAATATCTAATTATAATATATAACCTGATATGCAATTTGTTAAATTCACACAAATCTTTTTTAGTTTAATGTTGTCTAGAAGTATTAACATGGTTAGCATTAATTTTATTAACAATCAACTTTAATTTTTTTAAGAGCAGGGCAACATTACTAAATTTTGAAATACATTAAACTCAAAACACTTCCTAAACAGCATTGCTCTAGAAAATTTTCACCTTAATCCAGTTTAAATATTGATTACTAGTTCAGTTCCAATTTTTATGTAATTGTAAAATAGTTAAACACATTTTAAAACAGGAAAATATTTATATCAAATTTCTTATATCTATTTCATCAAGTCTTTCAACCCATGTGAATATAGATTATTTTTTAAAATTATTATCATTTAATTATAAACCTATATTAAAAAATAGGACACATGTGATTTGATAACTTAATGTAATGAATTTAAGCAACTTAATATAATTATTGCCCTTTTAAAATTAATGAACAAAGATAGGAGAATTGGACGGTCAGATTCAGTTTAAACAAATGGTTCAGATACAATTTAATAAAACTTGATGATGTGTCATATTCTAAGTTATCGGATCGACCCAACGGACAGAAATCCAAGCCGCGCAAGGACCGCACTTGTTTCTTCGCGTCGGTAATCTGGATCCCCCACACAGGGAGAGAGAGAGGAAGAGGAGAAAGAGGCAGATATTTTTTATCCCACCTACGCGCTGTCTGTCGGCGAGACAAATTAGGGTTTCTTGATCGTCTACCCTCCTCACTTTCTTTGGTCATCAATTTTAGGGTTTTAAATTTAATCTCTACAATATATTTCAGGTGAATCTATCTCATCACTTGCTTCTCGTTCTGCTGTGTTTCTTCATTCGCTTATCGATATCACGCTTGGTGTTGGGTTTTCCCGTTTGCCTTTAAACCATTTCCTTTCCCGAGTCATGATCAGGATGCTTCCATTTTCATTCATTTGAGGGTGGCTCATGTTATTTGGGGGAGTCAATTTAAGGGAAATGAAGCACGTAGTTATTAGTTTTTGCGGGGTGGGTTGGCAATGGGGTTTGATTTCATGTGTTGATTACGTTCTACTGCCTCAAGATTTGAACATTGCAGTTATTTTGCATTTTATTATTCTTATTCGTTGTTAATTTAATTTATTTTATCTGAATTATTGAGATCGAGTTGTCAAGAGGGTTGGAACAGTTCTCTCCGAACGCTAATAGGACTACATTGAATTGCAGGGTTGAGTCTGAAGAATTTTTATTGCGATTAGAAGAAGCTTTTCTGCTCCAACTGAGGGTTGTTCTTGCTGCTCAAAGTTATAAGTTTTATCACTTATTTGAAAAAGGAGGGATTTCCTGTGGAAATTTTATTGAGAATTCTAGACTTCGTAAAAAATAGTGATTGACTATGCGAACTTCATGGGCAGATTTGGCTGCGAGCTCTGCAGCTGAAAGTGCAGGTCCTGGCTCTTCTGCCAGCAATGTGGGAACTGGTAACCCTTCAGCCCCTTCACGCCCTGTCTATGTTCCTCCACATCTTCGGAACCGTCCACCTTCTGCAGAAGCCCCTGCTCCAGCAAATAGCGGCCGTACTTCTGGTACTAGTACTGGCAATGCTGGATCACGCTTGGCCATGCCCAGAAATGATAATCGATTTGGGTATGGTGGCGGTAGCCGTACTGGATGGGGAAACAGGGGCAGTGGTTGGGATCGTGCCAGAGAGAGGGAGGCCAACCCCTTTGGCGATGAGGATAATGCAGAAGAGGCATTTGGTGAGCCGGAGAATACAGGAATTAATTTTGATGCATATGAAGACATTCCTGTGGAGACTAGTGGCGCCAATGTGCCACCACCAGTGAATACATTTGCTGAGATTGACTTGGGAGATGCGCTTAATCAGAATATAAGAAGGTGCAAATATGTGAAGCCAACGCCAGTTCAACGACATGCCATACCAATATCCCTTGCTGGACGAGATTTAATGGCTTGTGCCCAGACTGGTTCTGGAAAGACTGCTGCTTTCTGTTTTCCTATCATCAGTGGAATTATGAGGGGCCAACCTGTGCAGAGGCCACCTCGGGGGGTGCGTACAGTGTATCCACTTGCTCTTGTTCTCTCACCTACTAGGGAGCTATCAATGCAAGTGAGTCCATTACATTGACCATTTATTGTGGCATACTCTTAATTTGCAGTTTTGCTTGAGATATAATATATTAAAAACGTTGTGATGTGGTTTCAGATACATGAAGAAGCCAGGAAGTTTTCTTATCAAACTGGGGTTAGGGTGGTTGTTGCTTATGGTGGTGCACCAATAAACCAGCAGGTTTGTGGTATATATTCATGTGTGCGTGCGACTGGCTACAACTTCAACTTGATTCTGTTTATATGTTGAAAAGAATGTTTGTCATCCATATGGAGGACAATAACATGACTTATATGGAAAATTAAGCTCACATGTGTGAGACATGTCTTATAGCAACTCAGTAATAATCAAGAGTCTAACTGAATAAACTGTAAACCACAACATCAAGGACTTCATTCTTCAGTTTGCCAATTTCTATGAATTTTTAAGATTCCAAACATCATCCTAAGAGATAGTGGAATGTGAAGAGAATAATGATAAGAGTGAAACAATGATGTGTTAGTTTATGACAGTTTCATTGAGGGTTGCAATATAAAAATTGATTCAGGTGCAATTTAGGAAATGCATCAGGTGCTCAAATTAAGCATTCACGGTCACAGAATGCTTCGTGTCTTCGTGAAACTATCAAAGAATAAAGAGCCCAGAGCAAAGGAAACAAGCTTATTATAATAAAAGCAGTCTTTTCTTCACCCAATAGAAACGAGTAACAGTAAGGGGGTGTTTGTTACCTAAAAAAAGCCTTTTTTTTAAGCTGTTTCTCAAATTGAGACAAAATTTCTCTCATATTCATCTTGTAAAGCGTGAAAGTTATTCTCAAAAGCTAATCCAAATAGACACTAAAGAGAGTTGGAAGCAAGGAAATAGTGAGGAGCCCCCTTTCAATGAATGAGGAGTCTGTAGTTTGATCTTACGTCCATCAACATTTGTTTCGATTGCTATTTGCTTGTTTTGAATGTACGCTATGTTCTTCTGGAGTCAGTTTAGTTCTTGAATGATCCATCAAAAGCTTACTTTCTATTGTCATTACAGACTTAGATTTGGTTTGGTTGCCAATAAAAATTTAATTTTCTGCAGCTGCGAGATCTTGAGAGAGGAGTTGACATTCTTGTGGCAACTCCTGGAAGATTGGTGGATTTGCTAGAGAGGGCTAGAGTTTCACTGCAGATGATAAGATATTTAGCCTTAGATGAAGCAGACCGGATGCTGGATATGGGGTTTGAGCCACAAATAAGGAAGATTGTGGAGCAGATGGACATGCCTCCCCCAGGTGCTAGACAGACTATGCTTTTCAGTGCCACATTTCCAAAAGAGATACAGGTTTGACTTCATCTTTACATATCCTTCAAAAGTCGAAATATATTCATCATTCAAACATAATGTGTTGTTGATTACACTTGTGTCTCTTAATTTAACTTGCTTGTATACTTTCCTGGTGCTGATAAACTTTTGCTTGCATCTTTAGTTGCTCCCCCGTCTCTATCAATGAGTACTGACCCTTGTTACCTAATGCTGTTTGCTGGAATCTTAAGAAGATAGGCTTGTATATATATTAGGGAGAACTGGATTTGTTGGAATCTTAAGAAGATATGCTTGTATATATATTAGGGAGAACTGCATTTGTTGGAATATTAGGAAGATATGCTTGTATATATTAGCGAGAACTGCAATTGCAATTGCCGTAAGATGCATTATACTTCTTAAATTATGAGTGGCAGACTTGCACTCAAGGGGCTTTGGACCTTTGATTGCACCATCGACCTTCTCCAAACGCTCAGCTGCATTTAGAAACTAATTTATTGGAAAATTGTCGTACTATGCTTTAAGAATAAGATGATAAGTGCGCTGATATGTTTGAATAATGCAGATGAATATTAATATTTCAAATATACCGCTACCACATTAAATTGATGTTATTTCTTATCATTTCTCGATGATATGCAGAGATTGGCCTCAGATTTCCTTTCAAATTATGTTTTTCTGGCTGTTGGAAGAGTAGGTTCAAGTACAGATTTGATTGTCCAAAGAGTTGAATTTGTTCAGGAGTCTGACAAGAGAAGTCACCTCATGGACCTTCTTCATGCTCAGAGGGCAAATGGTGTTCAAGGAAAGGTACTTTCATACTCATTGTGTTTTACTTGCATAAAATTCAGAATGCATGCTTACTAAAAATCTTTGGGTTATAAGCTTCACTCTGTACAACCCATCCAAAGTGAGTGTGAGCTTATAAGCTTGGGCAGTTACCCAGTTTGTGCATCTTTTATCAATGCATAGATTATGTTGTCTTAAATATTTTGTTCTCTTGCTTTATTTCTACCTGGCCCTTTCTCTCAGCTTTAGTGCATGTTGCCTGCCTCTGCCCCGAATTTTGTATCATTGTGTGGATGATCTTTTGCAATTTTGTGCATTTCCTTTCTTTTGGCAAGTTAATACTATTTTGTTCATCATTTTAGACTCTGCAACGTATGGTCCTGATTTTTGCAGCAAGCTTTGACATTAGTTTTTGTGGAGACAAAGAAGGGAGCTGATTCATTGGAACACTGGCTGTGCATGAATGGTTTTCCAGCTACCACTATTCACGGTGATAGGACACAACAGGTTGGTATCTTATTAGGTTTGCCTTGGCACTCTTGTGTAAAATTTCTTTACTTTTGTTAGATTAACCTAGACAGTGTTGCATAATGATACATGAAAGTAGTTATTAATGTTAAGAGGTTGTGTTTGGTTTATTCTGGACCTGGAGCAGGTTTGGATTTATAGAGGGGGGGGGGGTTTGGGTTTACAACCACCCCCACCCCCCCCCCCCCCAAAAAAAAAAACCCACAAAAAAAGGGCCTCCGATTAAATTGGTGCATAATGAGGATTCGTTGGAATAAATTTTATATTTTAACTCCAAACTCAAAAGGTTGAGTATGTTGGTCAGTTATATTAATATAACATTGACTATCACCTCTGCCTCCATTTCCTTCCAAACAACTAATGAGAAAAATGATCCGTTTCATGTGCTCTTCTCCTAAATCACTGAATCATCGTTTTATGCCCACATTTATATCAAGAGTTAAAATTTTGATATAATATGACCAATATCTTTAATTTCTTTTTCATATGTGGCATAATTGCTTGGATTGGTATATTCATGTTTGTACATTTCGTTGGTTCATTCGGAGCCAAAGGTAGTACATCTTCTGTGATTGGATCAAATGTGACCATACCTTATGACCCAGTTGGTTTATGGTTTCTTAAAGTAGTTTGTAGCCATTGGGAGTATTGGGCACTGCTTATCAACTTGTTATCTTCTCTTATTTGATGACACGCCTGTCATTTGCTCATTCTTTTGTTATTTCTGTTGGCTATCTATTGAATTTGTTGCTTGCGTGTGCCTGTTTGTATCCATGTGTTGTTATTCATTGGCATACCTGCAGGAAAGGGAAATGGCATTAAGGTCGTTTAAAAGTGGCAACACCCCCATATTGGTTGCCACTGATGTGGCTGCCCGCGGTCTTGACATTCCTCATGTTGCCCATGTGGTCAACTTTGATCTACCAAATGATATTGATGATTATGTACACCGCATTGGAAGGACGGGAAGAGCAGGAAAGAAAGGTCTTGCCACTGCTTTCTTCAATGAAAACAACGCATCCCTTGCAAGGGCTTTAGCTGATCTGATGCAAGAAGCAAATCAAGAAGTTCCTGCCTGGCTCTCACGGTATGCTGCTCGATCATCTTTCAGTGGTAGGAACCGGCGATCAGGTGGAGGTCGTTTTGGTGGCCGTGACTTCAGAAGAGATAGCTATAACAGCAGAGGTGGTTCTGATTATTACAGTGGAGGAAATAGCAGTGGTGGGTATGGGGCTTCTGGTGGGTATGCTGGAGGATATGGTCCTGGAGTCACGAGTGCGTGGGATTGACTTTGGCTGCTATCAAATAGCAGTTTCATACTTAGGTAGTAGGTGCTGAAATACACCCATAGGATGGTCCCCCTCCTCCCCTCCTTTTTTTCCCCTGAAGTTTATTATTTTTTGCTGTCATTTTGCCCTTGCTAGTGTTTGGAGTCACATTTTGTACTGTTTGCAATGCTAATCATGGAGGGAGGGGGAATGTGTGGTATTTTACCACTTTGATAGAGGTGTATAATGGTAGGCAATGGGATATCATTAGAGCATATTTGAGTCCATTTTTCTTGACCGCTTTATTTGTAGTCTTCAACATTATCTGTTCACCTCTTAAGTCTGGTCGGCATTCTTTCTTCCCTATGTTTCCCCCCCTTCCATTTGGCCTAAAGCTGGATGTATGTGTACGTGTTGCCATACTAAAACCCACCACGCTTGAACGTAGAGGTTTGTAACGTTTAATGGCGGAGAATAAATCCGAAATTTTCCTGTCAAACATTTGTGTCATCTCATTCTTTTGAAGCTCAACTCATTTGCTTCCATGCTCATGTGAAAGGACCCAAATTATGGCATTTAAGATATTGAAAACCCACTCTCTATTTAGCTTATTGGCATGGCGCTATCTCAGTATTTTAATGCAGGTTGCTTGAATCCTGTCTAGATTCCCGTCAAGGGATCAATAAAACGTTTTATTAATTATTACTAATGTTGGTTTTCTATTTCTATTCATGAATTAGAGAAATTAGGATATAGGATAGGACTAAGCTGATAATCCTTCCTTGCTTGCGGCGAAATCATCAGTTGTTTTGTTGTTTGAAGTTAATTTTCAGGTTTGCTTGGGTAGATTGTTTGTCAGAATAACGTGCCACTAATTGAGCTGAGCGCCTGGAGTAATTTTAATTTTACGGTCAGTTACCATCAGATCTCGTTCCTGTTTCTGTACTGTGGCATCTCTATGCATTCAATTGAAGTAACCCTCTCCTGAGTCTTCCTCTTCTCGTTCAAACCTCACCACTTCTTCCTCTTCTCATTGTCTCGCCATCCCGGATCATGCTTAAGATCTTGCCATGGATAGCACCCTTGGCTCTATGATTTGGGTATATGAAAATCATAGGGTCTCGATATTCTTCGTCCTCTTTGAATATGTCATCCACACCTCAGAATTCAACTTAGTAATGTGTGGCCTTTCTTACTTGTTCTCTTCACTGACGATGAAGCATGCCCAATTATCGACAGTGGAAGAATTAAAAGAATAAGACGGAGGGAAGAGGAGGATAGATGGCTTCTCTCACTCACCACCAGAGTCATCGACAACTTCCTAATTACCTTCCCTATCGATTTCATATTAGTGTGGCTTTTCTTGTACCTCTTCTTCTTCTTGTCTCCAAAAGGTTGTGCGAGCTTCTTGAACTCATGGTGCTGGTTAGAACAAATTTTTTTTGGGCTCTGTAAGTCATGGGTTTGATTCAGCATTCTTCCATGCTCACCGCTCAACGTTGTGATGTAAAGATTCCATTGACTGTGAATTCTATTGACCAAGTTTTTACTCGTATTTTGTTAATTTTTTTTACAAAGTTGTTATCTCCTATATTCAAGTTGTCAATATTTTAATTAGATGTAGTTGAAAACTTGAGTATTTCAATAACAACTATCTCATTTTTGTGAATTTGACAGCTCGAGTACAATGATACGTTGAGTATAATAATTAATAAATTAGGTATAGAGATTGACAAAATGTTGAGTTGTGACCAACTCAGAAATGAGATTAATGAAATAAATAGCGGTGTTGACAAAATTTATAATAGTTTTGACAAATTCAACAAGCATTGACAACATGTGTAAAAGGATTAATGAAGAATTTTGAATTGTGTGACCTCATTGTTAGTTTGAAATGTTGGTAGTTATTTTGAGTTTTGTAAATTTAAAAGGTATTTAAGTTGAATTTTCCCTTCATTATTGTTTGAATTAAATTAATAATGCTTCTAAAGCTATTATTGTCAAATATTTTATAAGCAAAAACTATCCAAATAACGTGAAACAAACGTTAAGTTAAAATTAATAAATGTATAAAATATGCTTTATTTGTTAAGAGAGAAAAATGCTATAAACGTGCATCTAATACCATATACTTTTTAAAAGTGTAAAAATACTAATAAACTTTCAAAATTGTTAAATAAGGCCAAACATCATTAGTTTTTTTAGTGAGACCCACACTAACTTTGTATATGCATGAGGACATTAAGTCACTTTTAACTATAAAAATATTTTTGCTTTAATTTTTAGTGTTCATAGGTATTTTTATACCTCCAAAAAGTATATGATGCTGGATGCATTTTTTTATAAATGATCATATGTATTTTTCACCTTAGTGCTTTTTTTAACATACAATTTTAAATGTTGACCGGTGAGTTTGAGGGAGGATGAGTGAGAAAAGAGATGGTAGCC
>JBAGKO010000017.1:13209625-13223648 GCA_037177275.1 Acacia concinna | reverse complement strand
TATTAAACGGTTGCAATTGATTGCAAGACCTTTACTTATGAAATCTAATATCTTAGTTTCTGCTTGGGCCCATGCCATTTTGCATGCAACAATGTTAATTCGCATTATGCCAACAAGTTATCTAATGGTTCCCCCTTACAAATGATTTTTGGTCAGGAAACTAATATTTCCTATTTAAGAATTTTTAGATATGCAATATATATGCCATTAGCACCACCACAACACACTAAAATGGGCCCTCAGAAAAGGATGTGAATATATGTTAGGTATAAATCTCCTTCAATCATTAGATATTTAGAACCATTTACAGGAGATTTGTTTACAGCATGATTTGCCGATTGTCAATTTGATGAATTACTTTTTCCAACATTAAGGTGAGAAAATAAACAATTGGGTAAAGTGATTAGCTGGAATAAATTATGATTGGCCTATTTTGATCCTCATACAAAATAATGTGAATTAGAAGTTCAAAAGATAATTCATTTACAAAATTTAGCTAATCAAATGTCAAAAGCATTTACTGACTCAAAGAAAGTGACAATGTCACATATCCCAGCGCTATTAATGCTTATATCAAAATTGATATTCCTGAAGGACAATCTATTATGAATGAATCTAAAGCACGCCTGAAGCGTGGCAGGCCTATCGATTCCAAAGATAAAAATCCTCGAAAGAAAAAGGGAACTAAGAATCTAAATGGTCAAGTGAGGATAATCAAAAAAATATAATAGCTCCAGAAGAGCTATCTCCTAATGAGTTATTACTTTCAGAAGAGATAACTCAAGAAGAGACTGTGGTCTTAGAAGAGACTCGAGTACCTGAATTATGTGAAAATAAAGAGATCTCAATAAAGTACGTTATGAATGAAATTCGATGGGACCGAAATAAAGTCAATGTTGACGACATATTTGCTTATAATATAACATATGATGTAATAAATGATAATGAGGATCATGAGCCAAAATTCATAGATGAGTGCCAACAAAGGAAGGATTGACCCCTATGGAAAAATATCATTAATGCATAATTGAAATTATTAGCTAAACGAAGAGTTTTTGGACATGTAGTTCTTACACATGAAGATGTAAAACCAGTTGGATATAAATGGGTCTTTGTGCAAAAGAGAAATGAAAATGGTAAAATTATAAGATATAAGGCTCATCAAGCCCAATGATTTACACAAAGACCGAGTATTGATTTAAAGAAACATATTCATCAATAGTTGATGCGACTACATTTTGTTATTTGATCAGCCTAGCAATAAATGAAGGGCTTGATCTGTGTTTAATGGACGTTGTGACTGCATATTTATATAGTTCACTTGACAATAATATTTATATAAAAGTCCTTGAAAGACTAAATGTGCTAGAAGCACAAGTCCCTAAATGACTCAAGATGCTAGAAGTATCCAATTTAAGTTATTGAGAACTATACTCAATTAAGTTAAATAAGTCGTTGTATGGCCTATAGCAATTAGGGCAGATGTGGTATAACCATCTCAATGAGTATCTTTTAAAAGAATGATACAAAAATGATCCAATATACCCATACATTTTTATGAAAAATCTGGAAGTGGGTTTGCTATAATTGTTGTCTATGTTGATGATATCAACATTATTGGAACTCCTAAAAAGCTCCAAAAAGCAATTAATTGCTTGAAGAAAGAATTTGAAATAAAGGATTTAGGAAGGACGAAATTCTGTCTTGGATTACAGATTGAGTATTTAAAAAATGGGATCTTATACATCAAGAAACTTACACAAGAATGTTTTAGAGTGTTTCTACATAGATAAGTCACATCCATTATGTACCCCAATGGTTGTAAGGTCTTTGCAGGCTGATAAAGACCCATTTAGACCTCGAGTGATTAGCAAAGAAGGTGATGAAGAACTACTTAGTCCAGAAGTACCATACCTAAGTGCTATTGGAGTACTAATGTATCGTGCTAACTACACACATCCTAATATATCATTTTTTGTTAATTTATTAGTAAGATATAGTTCTTCACCAACACGAAGACATTGAATGAAGTCAATCACATTTTTCGTTACCTTAGAGACACTATGGACATGGGGTTATTCTACTCAAATGTATCCAAGCATGAACTAATTGATTATGTAGATGCTGGCTTTTTATCTGATCCACATAATAGTAAATCTCAAATAAGTTATCTATTTACATGTGGAGGTACAACAATTTCATGGAGATCAATTAAACAAACTATATCAGCTACATTATCTAACCATACAGAAATTCTAGCAATACATGAAACAAGTTGAGAATGTGTATGGTTAAGGTCAATAATATATTACATACGAACCAATTATGGTTTATCTTCAAGCAAAATGATCCCAACAATCTTATATGAGGATAATACTGCATATATTACCCAACTAAAGGAAGGGTACATCAAGGGAGATAGAACAAAGCATATCTCACCAAAATTCTTTTTCACTCGCAACCTTCAGAAGGATGGTGAGATAGATATCTAGTAGATCTATTCTAATGAAAATCTAGCAGACTTATTCACCAAGTCTCTTCCAGCTACAATTTTTGAAAAGCTTGTCCATAACATCGGTCTTCGAAGACTTAAGGATTTCTATTGACATCGTCAAGAGGGGGAGTCGATACATGATGTACTCTTTTTCTCTTATCTAGGTTTTGTCCCACTGGATTTTCTTAGAAAGGTTTTTAATGAGGCGGCATTAGATAATGTATCAGTGAATGATGTACTTTTTTCTTTGGTTAGGTTTTTATCCCACTGGGTTTTCCCTAGTTAAAGTTTTTAATGAGGCATATTTATATATAATGGATATCCAAGAGGAAGTGTTATGAATATAATATTTGTGTGGATGTCCATATCTCCCATTATCTTTAATATCTTTAGTATCCCATATTTATCTCTTATTGTTATCAAATATATAGATATTGATTCTATTGATATTGTATAGTTATGTCTATAAATATATGGCATATATTATGTACCAGATACATCTTAATAGTTAATAAGAATTATTCTCTCTTACTCTCTCATATTTCATCTCTCTCTCCTATTTATTTATAACATGTTAAATATTTAGACAAATTTATGTATAAGACGAGATGATAAGACCAATTATATGAGAGAGAGAAAGTTATTTATAAAAGGGTTAAGGTGTAAATCCATTCTGAAAGTAGTTGTGTAGGAGCGTATTTTCCCTGAAAGTTTTTTTTAGCTCAATTATGCCTTGAAAGTTTTAAAAATGGGCAAATTTGTCCCTGCCGTTAGTTGACCAAATATGTTGAGCTGACAGTCTACAGGTTATCCACTATATTTTTGCTAAAATGAAAATATATTCCAGAAATTTTAAATCTAACTTTTAAAAAAGATGAATTTTAAATCTGAGATAAATTTTCACCTTAGAAAAATAAACTAAATAGTGTGTGAACTGTCAATTCAACATATTTAATCAATTAACGGTCAAAATTAACAGATTTCAAACTTCCAAGATAAATTGTCACTTTAACAAAAATAAAGTAGATGGCCTGTAGACTGTCAGCTTAACATATTTAGTCAACTAGCGATAGGGGTAAATTTGCCTACTTTTAAAGCTTTCAGGCCGGAATTGAGTAAAAAAAATTTTCCGAACAAATAGACTCCTATGCGAATACTTCTATAATAAATTGGCACCTTAACCCTTCATAAAAATACCAGCAGGTCGGAGTATTTGGTATCAATTCTTCAAAGTATTTTCACTATTTTGACACTAGAAGAGAAGCAAAATGTGGTGGGAAAATGTAGGGGAGAATTGAAAATTTTCAGTCCACGCCAGAAGTTGTAAAAAACATTACGAGAATAATACGTTTTGCAGATATTAAATTTCTTTTATGAAAACCCCCCAAGAAAATCAAAAGTTAGTGAAGCTTTCGGGTCCAGCTGGAGAGAAGAACGGTTCAAGTAGCGCGGGGAGGAGAGGTGCCTTCACGACTTTGTACCAATTCAACACTCGTCACTTACAAAAAGTCCCGTTTGTCTTTTAGCTTCTGCTTGCTGTCTCAGTTGTAAAAATACAAGCTTTTCGTTTCTGTTTTGTTGAGATTCAAAGAATTGAGGGTTAGGCTCTTGATCTGAACCCAGCATGCTTAATTTGCCGTGATATTCTCATTCGAGGCGACTCTATCGTTTCACCTCCCAAACTCTGCTTCAGAGATGAACCAACTAGCTGAACACCCAGCGAATGCTCAAAGGGGCCACCGAGTTCAAGCTCCTCTGGTCAGTATATTTGGCTCTAAGATGATTCTATTTTCAATTTCATTTAAGTTTAAACACCCCCCCCCCAAAAAAAATCGTGATATTAGGGATAAATCCAGACGAGTTCTTGTTCAAATTTCTTAGTTTTAGCAGTTTATCTATGGTGGGCATTGCCAATTAACCAAGGATGTGCTTCACGTTTAGGCAGACCCGAAATTCTTCCTTCTTTTGCAATGGAAGCAAAGAGTTTGTCGGTTTTTAGCGTCTGAGGAAAGGCTAAATCTTTGGGTGGCCGGCAATTTCTGATTTTGAGTTGACTTTCTTTTCAAAAGAAGTTTGCATTTTATCTTCCATTGATTTCTTTCTTTAATGTGCAAGTAGAGTTCTTTCTCTCCTCGAACTTCATAGTGAATTTGTGGCTTTAGTCTTTAGGCTGCTGCAGTGCGAGGAAGCTCTCGTTTTCCTTTGAGGGCTCTGGTTTCTGACTGTTAAGAATAGAAAGTTAAGAATTAGGAAATTAATTAGTACTTATCTAACACCGACGATGTCTCTTGCAGCCTTATCATTCATTTTTAGTTGGCTTCCTCATATTTTTGTGTAAATCTGATACTCCTTCTGTACCAAAATATAAAAGATAACCACCACCCTTGCTCCGTCCTAAGAATGTCTTGTATTTTAATTTTTTTTTTCAATTACGCCCTTATTCAATACTATATTAATGCTGTTGTTGACCATAAAAGTTATTATTCCCAATAAGAGAAGAGAGAAGTAGGGAGAGAGGCAGTGATGGACTTTAAAAAAGGTATTCTCTCTGTTATTTCATATCTCTTCGTTAATAAGAGTATTTTAGTAAAAATAAGTAACAATTCTAACATATTTATTGTTTTAAACCGATACTTCGAATCAAGAGATTTGGTTAAACAGCTTTTATATTTTAAGGCGAAGGGAGTATAATAAAGTACAAAGATCAATTCAACTGGAATTTTATGTCTGGGGAATGCTGACCACCTCATTTTAACATTATGATAATTTGGTAATGAGCTCATGAGGTAGAAGGATTGCTAGTGATATTTCATCCTTCGGTCTTATTCTAGCCATATAAGCTCATTGTTTCAGAATAGTAGAGAATTTTCTGTTTAATCAGGTCAAGACATCCTCTAACTGTTATTGGAAGAGTATTATAGGTACAAGAAGGGAAGTCATTATATCAGGGAGTCATTGTCAGTAGTAGCACCAAAAAGGGATGTCACGTTCATTTTTTCACATCTCTTGTGGGATGGAAATTTCAGTACCTTTTTCGCGGGGTGGGGGAGTAGGTGTTTTCCGTAATGGATTTGCAGATATAACGAGCACTCTTGTGATCTTCTGTTTAGGATTTTGTTGAATTACTCATTTGCCTTTGATGCATGTCTCTCCCTTGACATATTCCAAAAAAAATAAAACAAAAAAGAAAAATTGTTGTAAGGTTCCCTAGTTTTAGTGTTTAACTGTTTATCCTCAGAATTTCTTATCTCGGTATATACATATCTTTGAAGCTTGTACTCCCGCTTTTTGTTTCAATCTTTCATTTCATTTTTTTTTTGAAGTACGTTGCCTACAGCCTACTATATGTCTCTCTTCCTCTGCCATACACAAGGGATTTTGTTTGATTTACTTATTGCGCTTATTTCTTACTTTATATCCATGATTACCCATTAAATGCTATCAAGGAAACCTATATGCATAAATGCACAAAGTTACCCACACACGCACTGCACACACCGGTTTCCTTGGCTGTCTGTTCCAGCAAATTCTTCTACTCAACCATATCATTATTAGAAGGTCCTGCTAGATAGTCTTTCTAAATGTCTTTATGTTGTAAGCTATCTTCCCTTTTCTTTTGTTTAGATATAATCAGGCATCTTAATTCTTAAAAAAGATCTGTTTAACTGACCTCTGCCTTTTGATAAAATCTCTTGGTATCATTACCATCCTTGTTTGATCTCCTCATTCAACCCTGTGTGGTCGAAGTAATAAATATTTCTCCAGGCCAAAAAAAAAAAGTAATAAATATTTCTTTCTATATATCTTGACTAACTAGAAACCACTAACATGGTCATCCTGGCATTTCATTATTGTTTTGTACGAAATAAGGAATAGCAAGATAAGACAGTTTTCAAAAATTTCTTCGTAATCATGAATATTAAATACTTTTACAAAACTTGTACCAGTAAACGTGTAGGAGAGATAATAAAATGAATGGTGGTTTATCTACTTGGCTAGTCAGCATGGGCTAATTCATAGATCCTTCCAGCTATAACCCTAGAACTTCCTTCTCTTTACCTACTTGTTGAGATAGGACCCTTGTTTTCTGAAGTCTGTCGTTTAATAATTTGAGGAGAGCATGTGGTGTCTTCATCAAGCCATTTTTACCATCCCCATATATATGTGTGTGCTGTAATAAAGTTGTAAACATTGGATGATGGCAATATACCCACTTCCTGAGATCCTTTAAAAGTTCCTGTTTGTGTTGTTTTCACTTAGCTACAATTCAAGGGGTGTATATATTTGCAATTAATACCTTGTAATTTTTTTTTCCGCATGCAGCTTGAGTTATAATCATTCAAAAAAAAGAAAAAGAGATATAATCTTTTAGGATACAATAGTGGTAACAGAATTGCATTCCAATCTCTCTGAATCTCGTTAAAGGTTTCCTTCTTGCAGCTTTTCCTGATTGATTCATTGGTTTTAACATGCGATGTCATTTTGTTTCCTCACACCTCCTTCTTTATAACATATTTTTGACTTTTTTAGACAAAACGTATCCACATCAATTGATCTATTGCTGAATGCACAGGGATATTTTTCACTTTTCAACCTGAGGTGTCATTGTAAAAACGACCGTTTTGGTATCAGAAGTTAGAAAGGAGACACTATTTATAGTTATTCTATGCTCGTGTACTTCAGTGATTTGCTAATAGTCATTGACATTGATGGAATCTGATAGAGTGTATAACTTGTATTAGATTCTTAAAGTGCGTATAAACTTGTTATTTGCTCCTAGTTTTCCATTTTCTCTTTGGTGGAATATATGATACTTTTGGTATCCTGACACTGAAGGCTTCACAGGTTGACTCTGTTTCTTGCTACTGCAAAGTTGATTCCGGCCTGAAAACCGTTGTGGGGGCACGTAAATTTGTTCCTGGGTCAAAGATCTGCATCCAACCTGACATAAATCCCAATGCACACAAGAGCAAAAATTCACGTAGAGAAAGGACACGGGTTCAACCTCCTCTCCTCCCTGGCCTTCCTGATGACCTTGCTATTGCTTGTTTGATTCGAGTGCCTAGGATTGAGCACAGGAAACTGCGCTTGGTTTGCAAGAGATGGTACCGCCTTCTTTCTGGAAACTACTTTTATTCACAAAGGAAAAGTCTTGGAATGGCAGAAGAGTGGGTTTATGTCATCAAAAGAGACCGTGATGGGAGAATCTCATTGCATGCTTTTGATCCTATCTACCAACTGTGGCAGCCGCTTCCACCTGTTCCTGGGGAGTACTCTGAAGCATTGGGATTTGGCTGTGCCGTTATAAGTGGCTGCCACCTGTACTTATTTGGTGGAAGAGATCGACTAAAGGGATCAATGAGACGTGTCATTTTCTACAGTGCCCGTACAAATAAATGGCACAGGGCACCAGATATGCTCCGGAAGCGTCATCTTTTTGGTTCTTGTGTAATAAATAACTGTCTTTATGTGGCTGGCGGGGAATGTGAAGGAATTCAAAGAACACTTCGGTCTGCTGAAGTTTATGATCCCAACCGGAACAGGTGGAACTTTGTCTCAGAGATGAGCACGCCCATGGTGCCCTTTATTGGTGTTTTCCACAATGGAACATGGTTTCTGAAGGGACTTGGGTCCCGTCGCAATGTGATATGCGAAGCCTATACTCCTGAATCCAACACATGGACCCCTGTCAGCAACGGAATGGTTAGTGGCTGGCGAAATCCTAGTATCTCACTGAATGGACAACTCTATGCACTTGATTGCCAGGACGGTTGTAAGCTTACTGTTTATGATGGAGCAACAGATTCATGGAAAAGGTTTATAGACAGCAAGCTTCATTTAGGTAGTTCCCGGGCATTTGACGCTGCCGCCCTTGTTCCCCTGAATGGAAAGCTGTGCATTATCCGCAACAACATGAGTATCAGTCTAGTGGATGTTTCCAGTCCAAACAAGCACGTGGAAAGCAATCCCCACCTTTGGGAAAATATTGCTGGAAAAGGTCATCTCAAGACTTTGGTTCGAAATTTATGGTCAACAATCGCAGGACGAGGTAATTTGAAGAGTCACATTGTTCACTGTCAGGTGCTTCAAGTGTGAGAAGTAAACGTGAAGCTCCGGCGATGCAGTTAGGGAAATTGTCGGTTTCCTGGGATGAAGTCAATCAGCGAGAGGCTTTTATTATATTTATCCCATTTCTTGTGGAGGGACATGTAGGAAAAGTGTTGCCCCCTCCCTTCTTCTCCCTGTAAAGATGAGTTTAATTGATGATTTTGGGAATAGAAAGAGGTCATTTCTTTGCATTATTCCTTCATGAATGAATAGGATGTTGTAAATGTTATTTACAGTTATGAAGGCTGTGTCCTTTCCTGTGATTAGAGCGGTAGGGCTATTTAATTACAACAGTATTATTAGATATAATATGCTTTGTGACTGTTGTACATGCTTTATTAGATGATAAGCTTATAACTAACAGTGATGTAACTCTCTTTCTCTCTGTGCCTCGGCTCCTCTTTGCTGTTCTGTTCAGTTAACTGGCAGAAGCAGAACAGAACGAACGAGAACACGTCATTTTGTGTTGCCTTTATTACAATACATGTTGATAATGGCTTGGTGAATTCATATAGATAGACAACTACTTATCCCAGACAATACCGTATGAGCATAAGAAGCATGTCTTATGCGTGGGACAAAAGAATAAATAGCCTGTTTTTCCAGGGGTTTCTTTGAAGAGAACCTGCTACTAAAATATTGCTTCCTCCGGTTACATGTTTTTTCAGTACAATTGTGGTTACCAATAAAAATCATTAAATATACCATAAAACTTTTCTATGGGTATAAGTAGGATCAAATGTGACCTCCTAGCTATTGAAAAGTTTTAATGTCAATGGGTTACAAGTTCATTTAGCTCAAATACAAAAACTGTCCTATAATATTAGTATGACAGATGAGGGAGATTGGCAGAAACAATGGAATTGCTTGAATGGAAATCAAGCAAAGAATATTTGGGGTTTTCCAAATGGTTGGTTGTCAGAATTGATGGACCTTATTCCACATATGGACAAACTGCACACTGCTCATGACATTAATTAAAAATATTACTAGTATAATGTCGTGATAATAAAATGAATATCATCCTCTATACCAATTACCTAAAACAAAATTAGGTGTGCCATCAGATCAAAGGAACACCAAAAGGTCCACTACCCTGCTCAC
The DNA here is from genome assembly GCA_037177275.1 of Acacia concinna. Lineage (NCBI taxonomy): Eukaryota > Viridiplantae > Streptophyta > Magnoliopsida > Fabales > Fabaceae > Acacia > Acacia concinna. The sequence continues at coordinate 13,213,942 of JBAGKO010000017.1, read as the reverse complement.
AACGGTTCTGATTTTATTACATTATTATATTCCTTTTGGAGATTCCGATCGACCATCCCGACTCCAAGCCAAGCTTGAGGCATTTACCTAACATTATCTTGACCTATTGGCAAAAGCATATAAGTATGTATAGATATTTTATAGATTATAGCATATAACTTGAATAACAATCAAGTCCCTTCTTAAATGGTTCTAAACAGAACTTCCTATTCTTTCAGATGGGCGTAGCGGGAAAAAGAAAAAGAAATTATAATTCTTTCTTATTGGAATATATCTGGTCTACCTTTAGTAGATTAGGGTCTAAGACCAATGCAAATCGGGGTTGTTGTATGAATCTGAAGAAATATGGGTCAAAGATAGAGTTTTCCCTTCGTGGTTTAACATTTACGTCTATTCCCATGTAATAATAGTACACTCAAGTTATTTCTATTTCTATGACCACACGTACGCTATATATATAGGGAGTGGGTTTGAGGGAATCGATTATATGAATAATAAAATACAGTCCTCTCACTTTATGTTTTCATGTATTGATTATGTAATGTTTTCAGGTCCCGTATTGATGCTCTGGTTTCATATGGGTATTGCAGCGAGTTAGTAGAAAATTCTTACATTTCTAAAGTCCCACAAAACTAAAAGAGAATTGAAAGACACATTCGAACTGGAATGGAATGCAATAGTTGAAAATATAATATCTTGTTGGATATAGCAAACTAGCAAAGTGTGAAATCATTGGTTTGTGTAATGAAGGTAGTTGATCAACCCCACAGATAATTTTCCTACCCTTAAAGCCCAAATGTTTTTCAATACTTCACTTGGGTTTCGTAGAAGTTGGATAGTAAAAATTGTGATGTATAACAGGAGGGACAAAATTAGTTAGTTAAATGGCGATAGATGATGAGAAGTGGAAGCAAGGGAGGGAAAGAAATGTGTAGAATGATGGACTAATGGGGTAGTTAAGTGCTTTATTTGGAATGAAAAAAGTACGTATGATAAGCATCAATTATCATATTCATATGTATGGTTTGGAAGCCAAGAAAATGGAAGACCTTCCTCCCAAACATTCGTTTTGTATCATTTTGCTTCACGTAAATTGCATTCCTATTTGGTCCTTAGTCACGTCCCACCAAACACTCATTTACATTTGTTTATTTTCTGGTTGACAAAAAAGGGTATCAGTTTAACTTTGCAAATTTTGCATACTTTTATGTAGTTGGCATGGTCATTTTGTTTATAAATACTACTCCTTATACTAAATTATAAGAGACAGCCGTTACCCTTATTCTATCTTAATAAAAGAAGCATTTGAAAAAATATTTTGTACTTTAATTCTTTTCTTCTTCTTTTTTTCAGTTTTTTCTTTATTCAGCACTAATATATTAATGCTTATGTTAACCATAAAAGTTATCATTCTTGAGAAGAGAAGAGAGGGGTAAGGGGGAGAGAGTTGTGGACTTTAATAAGTATCTTCTCTCTCTTATTCCATATCTCTTCATTAATAAAAAAACTTTAATACAAGGAAATAATAATTCTGACATATTTATCGTTCTTAACCGCTACTTTAAACTACAAAATTTGGTTAAACGTTTCTTATACTTTAGGACGAAAGAAGTATAACTTAGTGAAAATATTAAGTTTATCGAGTTTTCTATTCATACATATATTATACTATAACATCCTAACTTGCTGACAAAGTATAAATTACCTTCCTCCTTTTTTTTTATTGGGATCCCATGAACTCCAACTTTTATTCTCCTTCTCTCAAACAAGTAAAGATTCCGGTTTATGACCCTAACCATTAGCTGGTTGGTACTTTATCTTTGTTTTTATTGTTATTTTTTAAAAAAAAAAAAAAAAAAGGAGGTGTTGATTTTTAGAAGTTATTATTCACCAAATCATACAAGTGGGATACCAATTTTGTGAAGAAAGCAAGAAAGAGATAAGTGCCTTATCCTTATCATAAGACACATTTTTTAAATATAAACTAAAGTTGTTATATTTGTCATTTTTTTCTTAATTTATTTTTATTGTTGCCTCTCAGCCATAATTAGAAAGAAAGGGAAATTAGGGAATTTAAAAAATAAAAAGATGATTAGTGTGTTTTAAAAATTACATCATATTTACCTAATCAAGGACTTGAGGGGTGTATAACTTAAAACTAAGATGGTAAAGAAAGGAAGAAAGACAAAAATAAAGAAGAGAGTAGACAGTAGAAGTAAAACATGAACAAAAAGCAATTCATAGATTGTGGAGTTGTAACTGCGTTCCAAGGATTTACTAAACAATTTGTATTTCCCTCTCTTTCTGAATACAAACAAACCGTAAACACATAAACTCAATTCCATTTCCATGCCCCAAGGCAGGTTGTCCTCCACGGCAACTGTACCTTATCTAAAGGCACTACACAAGCGTCCAGCTTTATTCTTCTCCTGCCACACCAACGCACGCAACTCCCTCCTCATATTCCGCCTGTCCTTCATCATAGTTAAGCTCACTTACTCATCCCTGTTCAACATTAATTATTCCTACCAAATAAATTTACTCCTTTCTTTTCGCATACTTACTGCTATCTATAATTGAATTTTAGATTTTTCTGGTACGGACTGCTTTACTTGGGACTAAAGCTGCAAGGTAAGTAGGATATGACTTGATTCCAAATAACAATTTCTGATTTTCTTTACAATGATAACAAATCTAATTTACATCACAATTATAGGTTGTATTCACAATGATCGATGAAGAAACGTGTGATTCAGAATACATAATTCGGTATCATATATAGAATTAACGTCGCCAAGCCGCATTTTGTTCATTCATATCATTTAGAGCTAATTAGAGATTCACAGCAGAGAACTAACGGATGCAGAACGCAGGGAATAATTGTGATATCCGTTCATCAGATCGTTTATTTTTCAAAGTGAAGAGGGAAAAAACTGAATACCTCACATGGCTTCAGGGCGAATTGCTTTCCCTCTACATGCCCGACGCTTACACGAAGGTATATCCTCAAACTGGGTAGCAGGAAGCTCCTCCGACAACGGCCCAACGTAGAATTCAACAGTACCTGATTTCTCTTTGGCTTTGATTCCGGTCACAGGCAGCCATATGAACAGCTTCTGCGCCTGAATTCCAGACACATCGGACACCGATCCGTAAGTAAGCTTGCCTGTGATTACCTTGTCGTAATATACCAAACGATCGAACTGCACGTAACAAGGCTTTTGGAGTTCTACGCGAAAGGAGGCATCGTCGGAGAGAACGTAGGACTCGACGTTGTTGGGAAGAATGCCCCTGGGGAGGCCGTATTTGGTGAGCAAATCGTGGACGTTAGGACCAGATCGTAGAGGAAGGTTCCATAAAGGCAGGGGGGGATAAGCTTCGGAAATCGCTGTCAGAAGAAGTGAGCAGAAGCAGAAGATGGGAACGATGCGAACTGAGGAGGCCATGGATGAGAGTATCGAGAGCCTCTCAGGGTTGAAATGAAGTGGACTCCCTCTCTTACAACGCCCTACTTCGCAAAACAAATAAATAAAAACATAAAAGGCTAAATGGGACAATTTCCAATGGGGAAAAGGGGGTCCCAAGGAGTTTTGTGACTTTTTATTTTTTTGCCTGAAGGAGTTCTGTAATTGAAGGGACGAAAAAAGAAAAAGGGTTTTGTAATTGTTTTATAAATAAATTTAGAATAAAATAATTTGATGATATTTAATTATTGATATGGCCATAAAAAAGTCAAGCCAGGCTGAGGTCAAATAACTGAATAAGACAAAGAGGATACAACGATGGCGGTTTAATTTGGATAATTCGTGAATCCCTAGGCACGATGTCCATGGGAAAAAAATCAGATGTTTAGTTTGACGATTAATCCTATCGTGTACATTACGCAAACTATGACAATCATAATAAGTAACAATTTCATGTTTTCCTTCGATTCATTGTTGACGATTGCACTGTTCTTTATTTTTTTCTGTATAATTTATTTATTTCAGTTCTAATTATAAGACCCAGTTAATTTTTAAAAAAATTTTAAAAAAAATTAATTACCTTATTTTAAAATATTAAAATTTATCGTTTTTATTCAAACTATTTTATTTGACTTATGAACTAATATATAATATGATAAAACACAATATATGTATGATTAAATAATCTATGTTGCTTTCTTCACTTCTCTAAAAAAATTTAATTGGATCCTATAATTAGCATCAGAGGTAGTATAAATATCATACTATATTTACATGATATAAGACTTCCTTCAATCCTAATTATAAGAATCAATTAGTTTTTTTAGAGAAATTAAGGAAGCCAAAAGCGTCA
>JBAGKO010000017.1:13199478-13209615 GCA_037177275.1 Acacia concinna | reverse complement strand
AGGTAATAAGATCTTATTTGCGGAGTACGAGGTAGATATGTGAGAGGGGTTTTTCTCGTATTGCGTAATAAGATCTTATTTGAGTAAAATAAGACCAACCCAAACGGAGCCTATATTTACATGTGATAAGACTCCCTCTAATTCTAGTTATAAGACCCAATTATTATTATTTTGTTAGATTAAGAAAGCTAAAAGAGTCAACTAGACCTTATAATTAGGATTGGAGGTGGTATAAACATCACAATACATTTATGTGTGTGTGTGTAATCCATATAATATAATTCATTCCCTTTTCACTCATTTCCCATCAAAATTAACTTTTAGAAAATTTCAACCAAACAAATTTTACTTTTGTATTAGTAATTTCTGCAATCTTTATTTCAAACACAAATCAAATTACTCAATTTTACTTTTACGTAATTTTACTTTTCCAAAAATATCAATTGTAATCTTTAATCAAAACACACCTTAGAAAAATAGTGTGCAACCTAAAGCAATTGTATTAAAGACCTTTGGACTATTTAACAAAGATGGCTCACTTAACATATTTATTTGAACTAACGGCCTTTAGGTCGTGTGATATGGTTACCATATGTGGCACTCAATTCAGGTTTGATTCCAACCACATGTAATAGAAAAACATATTTATTTGAATATTCCTTGGAGTGACTGGCAAAAAAAAAAAACATTCTTGGGAGTGAAATAATAGAATTATCAAAACTTGCAAGAATTTACCATGAGATATCATTAACATTTTTCGAGCTAGCTGCATGTTAAATGGTTGGCTTTCGATTAGGAAAATCTTATATAAAGTTGTTTAAAATAGAAAAATTTTAAATTAAGTTATTAAATTTAACAAATCTCTAATTAAGTTATTGACACAATTTAAAAATTTAAAAATATAGTTAAAATGACTTTATAGTATTTTCCTGTTCCATCCTATCTTCTCGCCTCTTAAAAGATTTATTGTTTCATAACTTAGTTTTCTTAATAAGTTTGTATATATTTTAAGTTTTTAACATTAAAATATAATAAAATAAAATATGATTCCTTAAATGTGGAATAATCCAAGCCAGAAAATTAAAAAAAAAAAAGAAGAAGCATAACCCCAATATCAATTAAAATATTGTTATATGAATATTGTGAATACTTTTTTTGGGGACAAACTTGACTTGATTTTTTAAAAATAAAAAGGAAACCAAATTTCATTAAATTTTTATTTGACTATTGTAATATCTAATTTGTTTTTAAAGCTAATGAAACTTTTATTTTACATTCTGTTAATGAAAAACTCTTATACATACACCACAATCATTTTTATGATCAATACAGTCTAATTTTCTTTTCATCGAAAAAAATCCTAGTAAAAAATAAAGTTTTCTAACTCAATATTCAATTAAAAGTTATTTAATTGATATTAGAGGTTACACCTTTATTTCTTTTTTCCTTTTTTCTTTTAGCTCAAAATGTTCTTGATGATCCTTCCACAACATACATTTTTTAAAAAAAAAAATTAAGGTAATCATATTGTATTTTATTATATAATGATGTTCTATATATACTTGTTGAAAAAATAAGTTAAAAACACTAAAACCCTTTAAAAAGAGAGAGGAGATTGAGAATGAGCAATAAAGCCATTTAATTCATATATTAAACTTTTATGTATAATTTAACTAATAATTTATTAAATTGCTCAACCTAATACAAAATTTCTCTATCTCAAGCATCTTTATGAGATTTCCCCTTAGATTTATATTGTAAGGCTATAATCTACACGCTTTTAAATATTCAATGAAGAGAATTTCCAATTTACTTTTAAAAAAAAAATTCTCATGAAATCTCTACAAATATATTAAAATGGGTTTCCTGATATCATCAAAGCTATAGATTGGATAGGAAGAAAAATAGGGAGAAAGAAACAGAGTATTAAATTTAAAAACTTCCATAAAAAGTTCAAAAATTTACTATAATTTTTCCATCCCAATATAAGGTAAAAGTTTCCCTAAACGAAAGTAACATGAACTCACAAAGTTTCATTAAGCTAAATGCAGTCCATGTCATGTGCAAAACTAACATAAATATACTGCATATAACTTATGAATAATATGTAATTTAAGTAATATATATTTATATATGACGATAGTGATGGTTGTCAAAAAGAAAAACAAAACGAAAAGGAATGGCATGTCCGATAGAGTAAAGGAGGTCAGCAAAGCACTAAGTTAACAATATTATGCGTAGGAAGTCTCAAAATTGGAGTTCCTTCGTGCGAACATGATAATGATTCAGGGTCAATTCTTGAAATCTGATATCAGCATGTTGCCACTAGTCATGTGCACAGCAGGAACATAACAAAACACCTCCATTTCCATCAACTTGGCATACCTGAGATTAACAAAGCAAACTCAGCTCACAGGATTCAAAGTACATGAAAAATAGCTAGGGAAAACAATATTCACAGCCATAAATAAAGTCATCAAAATCATAGCAGGCAAACAAGCACAGCAAATCCCAATGTATCAAGCATCTCCATTAGAATGTGACACAAGCTTACCGACTCAGTCTTCAAACTTTATTTTCTTAGGACCAGGCTGGACGGTGCCAACCTGCACGAACAAATACACCAAATAACCAATAAATAAAGAAAACTTAAAATGAGGTGCAGAAACCTCCCCCCTACAGAAGATCTCACTTGATGTTATCTCTATACCAAAATCACAAGCACCATCAGAATTAACAGACACACAAAAGCAAGCTTACAATCTCAGGGCATTCATAATCAATCCCGGCAGCCTCTATCCTCTTTCGTCGTTTTTTGTCAAGCTTCAAGATCTTTTCAGCCAACTTTTGTTGCTCTTCCAATGTTCTTTCCTAAACGAAAAAGCAAAATATCCAAAGGACTAAGGTTTGAACAACCAATTTCTAAAGAAACACTTTTCCTTAATTTACTCTAACTGTACCTTGCCAAGCTGCTTTCTTTCAATTTGAACAGTGTCCAATGGCTTGTACCGGTAATTGAAGCCCCACCATCTGTAAAAGGGAAGTCAGTGACTTAGAAAGACGATCATGTAAACTTATTTCAGGAGAAGTTATTTTACATTAATATTAATATTTAAATAATGAGGTTCCATTAATTCTGTAAAGGGGAGCTGGATACTTCTTTCAAGGTATAGAGAGAAGAAGCGAAGTCTCCTCTTTACAAAATTCATTTAGCCAGACAGCCTTGGAGTGCATTACTATTTATAATTCAACATAAAGGATTAATGAGTATGGAAGATTACAGTATAAAGAGCTAAAACTAGATATTTATATTTCTCTAAAATAACTAATCACTCACAATTTTGGATGAACATCCTCTGGAGGTATCAGATGAACCTGCAGAACATGTTCATGTAGCAGATAATTGTGCATGGTCTCAGCTACAATTTTCGCCACCTGAAGGCAGAGTATTGAATTGTTAGTTTTGATGGACAAGCCATAACACAAGCATAGTAAGAAGAAAGAAACTATACCTCAGGAGATTCAAATTGTATGAAGCCAAAATGTCTAGATTTTCCTGTCTGCAAAACATTGAGAAAAGAAATTGTAAACATAAATCAGCTGAAATCAATCAGTACAAGTCCATCTAATACTATGTCAAAGGAACGTATGATATTATATAAGTTCACTGATGCCTCAGATAAGTAGAGGATTTTACTTCATTGTCCACAACTTTTTCTGGGATCATGGCGATGATTCAAAAAATGACCTCCTTTGTCTCATAGGAAACATGTATAATCCAACACATCCATGAGATAAATCTTATAGTCCATTGTACTGCATGGTTATATACAGCGAAATGATTTTACAATGACAGTCACAACAAGAGAAATTGGTGCTTTTGATCTCATCTTGATATTACGCTAAATCCTCTTTTAAAAAGAAGCCAACACTCCACTAAAGATCTTGTAGTTATCTATTTCTAGAGGTATCTCAGGCCAAGAAGCTCTTCCTTCTGTGTCTAGGGGAGAAAGAGTTCCAACCTAGAGATTGGTACCAATATATGCATCTAAACAGACTTTATTTTAAGCAAGGGGGCCTATGATATTAAGAAAATGTTAGAAAATCTTGCATTCTAAGGCATTTACTAATTTTAACAACTATAACAGATCGAAACATCCAGAGTTAATTTATGAATCACTTATTACCCCATCAGAAACACCCAATGTAAAAAAGATCAACATAAACAAAGCATATAGCAAAAGCATTTCACACGGCATAATTTAGAAAACATTTATGCAAACAAAATAGAGTGATATGTAACAAGTTCAAGAGTCTTGCCTTTTTATTTCTTGCAATTCTCAACCTCTTGATGGTACCGAATTGTTCAAAAAACCCTAAGAAGGCCACCATTAATGCAAGACACGGCTGTGTGATAAGAAGAAATATAAAAACGAGCTGTACCTTCCATCTCCTTCTCATAGAACCCATGTGGTATCCGACCAATATATAACACAGTAGCGGTATTCTCTGGCAATTTATGTTCAGGAAGTTTGCGTGCAGGACCACCTTCCAAGGGCTTCAATAATTGAGAAGAAAATAAAACAAGTAACATACTACAGGTTACAACCCACCAATAAATAATCGAAGGATATCAGTAATCGGAATCAACATACCAAGAAGTCACCCTCTGTTTTCTTGCTCACAACAGATGCATTAGCTGTGGCCCTTTTCAGACTCTTCGTCATTGCTTTCTTAGCCTTGACCCCCATTTCCTAAGAGAATCCAAAAGGGAGAGGTTCACACCGTCATACAAGCAATGACCGTATCCCTCAAGCTTAAAAACAGTAAAAGAACCGAAACAACAAAACCATAACCATTAATTCAAAGCAAAGCAGAGAGTAGTCGCTATTACAAAAATTCCACCAATTTTTCAAATCAACAAGATATATTGTGAGAAAGGATTTTATATGCGGAGCGCAGTTCTCCAGCTCTTCATAAACATAATCACATAAAGCCAAAGAGGCGCCTACAAAAATAACCCAATAAAAGATTATGCCTGGTACCTCCAACAAGGTTTAATTACATCAATACTTGAAGTTTGCTTAAAGGTAGTTAGGAATTAGAAGAAGCACCGGCTAAACAGTGAACAAAGAGGAAGGTGGAGATAGAATTTGTTGCTTACCCTGCGTCTTTGACGACGGCTACAGTGGAGGCAGCGCCTACGCCCTTCGACGGTGGTGGCAGGAGGAGGAGCTGACAGTGTGGTTACGAGTGGGCTAGGCCTTCGAGTTCGCACCTCAAACGAAAGGAGAACAAATTAGGTTATGAAGTTATGTAAACAGCTTCGAAGCGGGACGATGCTGCCCCTGGACCCTTGCCCCGAAATCCAGAGCGGTGGACTTTCAACAAGCACGGGCCAGATATAGTGGCCTTTTATTTTTGGTATTATTTATTCACAAGGACTACAATCAAATAATAATAAATACTACGTCTAATCTTAAATATAACATATAATTAATTTTTTTAGAAAGTCTTAATAAATTTAATTAAATTAATTTAAAACATTTAAATTTATTATTTTCTTCAAATTATTTTACATAACTTATAAATTAATATATAATATAATTATATATTACATGTGATATGATTAAATAACTTATTTATTTTTATTAATATTTTTTAAAGAAATTAACTGATTCTTATATTTAGGACTGGATGGAGTATTTTTTTTTTATGAAAATAATAAGAATATAAATTATATTTTAAAGACAAAATATCAAATAATATTTAATTAAAATATATTAAAATTAAATTTAATCCTGAAAAAACTCAAACGGCATGTGTTATGGTTTTGAAAGATTATATAATGAAGACAGTAAATTTTATTTCTAAACAGTATTTTGTACTTTACTTTATTGAAAAATATATAATTACTTTAAGGTTAGTTAAAGGTGGAGTAGATATTTAAAAGGTTCATAGACATATGCGTTAGATTTTTTAAATAAATTAAAAGAGAGAGGTCTGATATAAAGAGAACAACAATTTTTTAAAAAAAGTTAATTTGCAAGTATTACACTTGAGAATTACAAGAAGGTTGTAAATTTAGAAATAACACATACACAAATCCAATATTAGATCAGTTAACATTATATTCGAACACGGAGCTGAAGGTAGATCAATAAAGGCTAGCTTGATGTTTGTATTGTGTGCCATGTTAGCCCAAAAAAAAATTGGTGCATCTCACTGCCTCTCTATAGGCATGTACAATCTGAAAGTCCTAATTTGAGAAAATGAGAGATCTAGTTTCTTCAATCTCATATTGGAAAAAATGGTAAATCTCACCATCAACCATTAAAGTCTGGCTAGCTTATGCAGAATCCGAGTACACGCGAATCTTGTTGAAACCCATGTCTTTATATATCTTCAGACACATGTAAATAACAATGATTTTTGCCATCGTAGGTGAGCAGATCCCAAAGTTCTGCATGAAGCCTCCCATCCAATGTCCTCTGTGATCTCATATTAGACCACGTGCAGCGCTCTTCCTTATGACTTGACAGATCCATCGACATCAATCCTGATATAACCCTCCTGTGGTAGGCACCATCTGTCCTAATTAAAGTTCGGGAGGTTAGAGAATAACAATCTTAGGGAGGGGAAATGGCATAAAAATCATTCTATCCTAGATTCCAAGTTCCAACCCATATCATTCTCAACCCACTTCCGTTGCATTTGTGCTTTATCACTAGCCAATATTCTAGACTAATTAGTCTAGATATACTCAAGACTTGTAGTAAATGATAGAAGATGAAGCTTGTAAGTCCACATAATCTCACTTATAAATGTAAAGGGACCAATTCAAAATTGTTTGAAGTAGAGTTGTAAACAATACAATAAGACTTATAAATAACACGACTCCAATCCACCCTTACACTTATTTGACTTTAGACCCCTTTTGGATCATTTGAAAAGGTGATAAACTTGTAAATGTGACCTGCAAATAAAGATGATCCCGCATATTTCACTTGCAAATATTAAGAGATCACCTAAATATCATACTTACATGTGAATAAGAGATGTCGTTTCTAGCTTCTACTTCCACAGCAAAGATGATGGTTACAAAGGAAGGAGAGAGAGAGAAGGCGAGAATAAGAGCGAGTAGGAATAGAACAATACTTTCATTCAGCTTCTTTTCCTATATAGTTAAAAAAAAAATGCATATATAGATCCCCTCATTAAATTTTCAAAAATTTTAGGTCTTTCAACATCCTAGGGGACCAGATTCTCTCCTTGGCATTTACAGTCCCTGGCACCTCCCTTGCGCCAAAATGACATGGTTTTCCTTTGAAGCCAAATGGTGCATTTTGGCGCAAAAGAGGCACCACAGACCATAAATGCTGAGAGCCCGACGTTCACCTCTCACCCCTAATTTCTCAACTTCACTCTGTGCTCACAGAGGCACCCATTAAGAGAGACAACAATCCGGGCATCCAGCGACACCTATAGCTTCCAGATCTCAGAGATCCATCTGGTCCGAAGATGGCGTAGCTGCTCGTGAAGAAGGACGACGGCCGAGACGATAAAGGTGGTTCCTCCCTCGTGTTATCTCTCACCCACATAGTTCAACAATGAATAGCCACTATTTATTCATACTATTTGAAATTCGATCTGTCTTCAATGGTTAGTTCGTTTAAAAGTCCCTACTTTATGTTGCTCGAACTGGATCACTCTTCTCGTCTCTAGATCTATGCTTATTCTGCATTTTGGAATTATGAATGCAACAGGTTCCCATAGATCATTATGCTTGTATTGTTAAATAATTGCTAAACCTAGGGCTGCGTCATTGTCTCATGCTTGATTTGATCAGGTAAAGATGCATGGAAATCTGAATTGATCATAATTCCCAATTTAGATAATTGGATTTTGTTAGAACATATTGTAAAATTTGTATTGTATATCAGGTCTTTCTCATAATCATCATATTCAGAAATTGAAGACAAAAAGATCTCTTCGCTTTATGTTTCTCTTTTATTTTGATACTAGGCGTCATTGTCTCATGCTTGATTTGATCAGTTGGGTTGGCTTCAATTTATTTTCTTTGTCTTGTACACATTCACAGTTGCACTGGTATTTGAAACAAATTCAGCAATGATATTGACATTTAGTAGGGTTATAGTTTTCTGGATCAATTTATCAAGCAAGCTCCATTGTTTATTTGCCAAATTTCTATAGTTCTTGGAGGAATTTTCATGATTTCAGTCCACAGCTAACACATGGACTCTTATGATCTTTATGATTCCTGAACATGCAATGCTATTGGCAGTAGCTTGGGTTTTCTTTCAACAAATACTCATGTTCACTTCAATGCTATTGAAACATTATTTGTTATTCTAGACAATATTTGTATGATTTTGTTCTTGGGTTGTCTGAGCAAAGTTTCTCTTTTTGTTTTTAAGACTAGTTTATTATTAAATGCAATAGCTCGAATTATAGTTTCATTGCATTGATTTATATATTGTTTGTCCTTGGTTCATTGAAAATTCATGTTATATAATCAACTTTCAGGGCGTACTATATTGCCCTGTCTTGAGTTATATGGAATAATTGAAGGTTTGAGTTAGAGATGGCATCAACTAAAATTTCCTTTGTCAAGACGCAGGGGGCGAGGGGATTTACTGCTCTACTCACATCTGTAGTCTTTGAGTGCATTTTGATTTTTGAACTTGCTTAATTTAACAAGTTTGCAGGGACAAGTTTTTTCTTTTGATCTTATAGCCTCTCTATAAACACTCTTACCCGAGTGTTGTGTGATCAACCTACTGATGCTACATTTATGTCTCTGGTCTAATGAATTTTTCTATTTCCATCTTGTTACTATAATTTTGTGAATTTATGATAGTATTTACCATAGAATTTGTAAGTGGTTGTTTTGCTTTATCCTTCTTCGCGTTTTCCTGGACATGCCTTTTACTTTGAATTGATTGCTTTGAATTTTGTTGCTTCCTGGTTTGCTTGGATGGTGTTGAATGTTCCTGCAATTTTTCATCTATTACTTGATCTTCCCCAATGTCCTGAAATATGACATTAGCAATTTGGTATCTTTGACGTAATATGACTAGGATTTTAGAATTTTAATCCTTGACTTAATGAATGAATGCTGAATACTGAATGCAGTGAATGTTGACTCAAACATTCTTTACATTATCTGAAACATTCTCTGTATTGGAATTATTTGTTGCTATTAACTCTTGGGTGAGTTTGCTGATATTAAGTCTTAGAATAGCTTTATTTGCATTGTGATTTATGTATCACTTGATGTTGATTGATTGTAAGGGTAAACATTTATAATCTCCATGCTTTTCAATGGCCAACTTTATTGCACTAGTTGCTGTCAAGGTTGTATGTACAGAAAAATCTGCTCAATAGTATCCATACATAAATACATACATACATACATATATGAAATTCAGTTTACAGAGCAACATTTTTAAGATATGTTAGACTAGGATGTGCTATAGAAAACTGAATCCCTTCATAAACTAAGTTGTTCATGACAACTATCAATCACAAAAGCTATAATAACATAGTGCAATATGCTTCTATTTTGCAACCAACCATTGGGCATGCACTGTCACGTAATGTTACTGAATGCAATTGTCTTTATATGTAGGAACTCAGTGAAAAGATTGACAAGCACTCTATCCATTAGGATGACTTGAATATGGTTGAACAACAAAAAAAGATGAGCTTGCTTGACTAAAAAAAGAGCAGCCCAAAAGAAGTCATATGCTATACAAAATGCAGGACAAAATGAGCTGAAATGAAGACTTCATGTTGGAGGATTTAAGTCAATCATCGAATCTGTATTTGTAACATAATGTTAATCTATGTATAGTGACAATCATGTAACTTTCTCTTGCTCTTAAGACAAAAGACAATGCTATGTAATAAAATTCATATGTCAATAAAAGTGACTGAAGTATGCTTCTCTTGTTATTATTACTCTTTTTAGTTACATGTACTATATGTTTGGCTAGAATCAAGTACTTCAAGTGATAGTTTGCCATGATCAAGTGACGCCTACAATTAAGAAATGAAATGAATGTATGAAAATATATGTCCAAGATAAAAAACTATATTATTTTAGAATTCAAC
>JBAGKO010000017.1:13182955-13199378 GCA_037177275.1 Acacia concinna | reverse complement strand
CCAGACATTCTTGTATGCACAGGAATGTCTCAAATAACCACTTAAAAGTTTCAACAGTCTCATCATATAACAAAGCCGCTCCAAAAATCACCCTTCCTTTGTAATGATTGAAGCTAGAAAAAATTGCTAGAGGTCTGTGGTTAGTATTTGTACAATAAGTAGTGTCAAGTGATATGACTTCTCCAAAGCAAGCATAGTCGACTAACATGCATTCATCAGCCTAGAACACATTCATCACTTGCTCATTTGAGTCCATTTAGTGGGCATAGAAGAAAGATAGATTTTCCACCAATTGTTGCTTAAAGTAACAAAATATACATCCAGCTTCACCACATTTTATGGCCTGTTGCCTTCTTGAATTTGGATAATTTTTTGCATCAACTCTTGTATATCCCAAATTGTCTCAACCACCTGTATACTGGCTTTGCAAATTGAATATTGCTTTTTGATTAATCCCAACTTTTTCAGCATTTTCCTATTCATAACGTTGAGCTGGTGTTATTTCTCGATGCAATGCAAGAAGGTGAATAGTCTTAGGAGGTTGAAGAGGATGATTATGATCTAGAAAGACTTCAGATACTTTAAATTTCCCATTTACTTGTTTAACTTTCATTCTGACTTCACAACCTGTTCTTGTCTCATCTATGGGCTTCTTTGTTTGGACATCTCATTTATTTGGTTTTCTCACTCCTTCTTTATTACACACATATACGTAATATGTATAAGATGTCTTGTCCCTCCTACTCTTATTGCCCCCTTAACTTCAAACACCAAAACCAGCTTTTCTACCATATTCCTTCCAAAATTCTCATGCTTCTTCAATATTATCAAATTCAAGATTAAGTTTAGGGGTCAAACTCAAATCCATGGTGATAGCCCCTACAAAATTAAAAAATATATACCCAATGTAAATTGATAACTAAATAGTCAAAACAATAAAAAAAAACATACTACTAGATTTTAAAATGGATCTACCATGTTAACAATCTAATAATATTATATCAAATTTGAATTAAAATTTCAAACATAATGCCTGCCATTTTCAATCAAACCTATTCAAGACCAATAAATCTATTTCCAATCTAAGATACATTTATTCCAATCATCAAATTAATGACCAGACATGCACATTGGTTGGTAAAGATTTTTGGGATCATAATAATTTCACTTTTTTGCATTTTATTACAATTATATAATCCATACTCGAAAAGTTTAGTACTTATATACTCATCATCCTCATTCTAGATAAATGGCCTCTTCCAATCAGTTGCAATGGCTTTTTTTTATTAACAATTAGCTTCAGAATCAGCTCCAAAATCATGCTCCAATGGCTTTTCATAATTAGGTCCAGAATCAAGCTACAAGTCATCTTCCTTCCATCATTGCGCTAAACCAGAGGCACCCACTAGCATTTACCTGCGCTCTACGTGACACACCAGAAGATGAAGACGAACTGAAACAGAGGCACCTTTCTTGGCGGGATATCAAAATGTTTTTCCACAGTCAAGCTGCAATCGCTTTTTAGAATCAGCTCTAGAGTCAAGCTTCATCTTTTGTCCATTATCACACTAAATCAGAGGCACCCACCACCATTTTCCCGTTCCAAGTGATGCACTAGAAGAAGACCCACTGAAGCTGTGTGTAACGAAGTCCCACATCGGAGAGGCTTGGAAGGGTAAAGTGCTATATAAGCAGGCGCACTGCACACCTCACTAGACATGTCTTTTGGGGAGAGAGTAATGACCCTGTGACAAGTGGTATTAGAGCCAGCTGAGCGGCTTGGGAGGGTGAAGTGCTATATAAGCGGGCGCGCTGCACACCCCACTGGATATCTCTTTTAGGGAGAGAGTAATGACCCGTGACATGTGGCACCTATTTCTTCTTGGCGGATATGAAAATATTTTGGCACCCCACGGGCTATGGCACCTCCCTTACAGCAAAACACACCATTTACATTAGACACAAAAACGGCGTTGTTTTGCCATAAGGGAGGCGCCAAGGACTGTAGGTGCCAAGGGGATAAGCGAGGTCTAGCATACTTACTTTCTTGCATGGTCCTAAAGTTTTTTAAGAAAAGAAACAAAAAAGTTGAATTGAAGGATGGATATTCCCAAAGAATTTGGGACAAAATCCATGACACCGGAGCCACCGTGAGATCGCTAAACAACAACACACAACACGAAGAGCCCACCATATTATTCCCCTGTGATTTCCTCACCACCCATCCACCCCTGTCAATGTCAAATCACTCATTTTCCCTTTATCATAAATCATGCAATTCAAATTTTCCAGTCATAGTTTTACTACACTTTTTGTTCTGTTTTTTTTTCTTTCCTTTTTTGCCAAGTTGGAATATTTAAATATAAACAATATGCTATTATGTATATTTGAAGGTTAGCTCACTTCTTATTACAGTACGTTTTAGTTAGTCCAAATCATATTCGGATCGTGTGTCTAAAATCTTAAAATCAGATTCATTTTCACATTCAAAATCGTCACAGTGCCACCTACCTTTCGTCTGCTAAGACTTGAATGCGTCATTAAAAGCTCTCCCACAAAGGCTACAGATCTGACGAGTGTCCCTCCAACCAATTCAATATTGGCTGCATAATTTATAAAGCCCGACGATTCTCGATAACGGGAAAGAAACAGAGCACGCATGAGCTGGCTCCACAAATTCAAGTAACGAAACGGTAACATCATTAATGTTTACTTTTGCTGTTCAATAATAAGCAAAACCATGAAAAATATACTAGTAGGCACTAGGCAGAGAAGAGAGTGAAAAGAAACAGATGATACGAAGGCTAGCAAAAGGCAACAGCAAATCCCAATCTCAAACAAGCGAGGTAAAAACAAAGGGTATAATCACACAGGCCACTTGAGCCACCAACCGCCTCTTTTCCCACACAGCCACTGAGACGCCGCCGTTCTTCTCATCGGCACTCGCGCTCGTGGGGCTCGATCCCTTCCCTGAATTATTTCATTGGCAGCAGATTTCGGATTAGCATACAATAACCCCACCGAAGAAAACAAACCGTTAGTTTGAGGATTAGTAGTTACCAGCAGGCGCAGCTGGGGTAGAGCCAGAAGTGGAACTGGAACTGTTAGTGTGAGTGGCTTTACCAAAGCCCTCGAACACCTTAGCCTCGGAAGAATTAGGAGCCAAGTGCAAAAGATCTGAAACAAGAACAGCCGGTGAGAATCGAATCTGAAATCCCAAGAGAAGGGGACCGGATGATAGGCAGTGAAGTTACCGATGCATTGAGAGATGTTGGCGGGGGCGTGGCAGGCGGAGGGGAGGTTGACGGCGAGGGAGGCGTTGAGGGTGAAGCCGAGGTCGGGTTCGTTGCGGTATTTGATGAGAAGGCAGAGGCACTTCTTGCTCTTGTCGATGACCTGCTTGAGACCGGTACAGCAATCGATGGTGGGAGTTTTGGCCTCGGCGCTGACGTAGGAGAGACAGGGAGCGAGGCCGATGAGTTGATCGGCACACTCTTGGCGGTCCTTGGCTAAATCAGAGGAAGCCAAGTGAGGAATGAGGAGAAGAAAGAGAAGGAGGAAGCAGGAAGGGAGTGGCAAGTCCATGGGGAAAGGTTTCAGAGCTGAGAGGCAGAATAAGACAGAATCCAATAAACAGCGACTTGTGTGAATGTGAAGCGAAGCTAGGGAGTGAGACTTGAGAGTGTGTTAGGCTTTTATGCTTTGATCTGCACCCACATCTACCTTAGACCTCGCATTCATTACCCTGCTTCGTTCCCTCCATCGAGAAATTTTAATTTATTATTATAACATTAAATTAAATATAAAATTATTTACTTAATACGGAGTAAATATCAACTATTAAAACCTAAATTAACGGTGAAATCACAAAATACAGAGGAAACGCATCAATAGAAACACTCCTCTCGTGTATTTTTATCGCACATGGATTTGATGCTCAGGATATTAAACCACATCTTTTGCTTAATATGAAATTTTTTTTAACCCTACTATTAAAAATAATAGTATTAGCTGTCCACTCATGATTTTGATCCATTCTCCTTGTTCTCTCTTAACTCTCAGTATAGCTGGAAAAATGGGCCAGGCCGACCCATGACGGGCTCAGACTTAAACGGGACGCCCTGTTTAGGCCTGAGTCCTAAAATATTTCCTAAAAAATAGGCCCGACCCGATTAAGGTCGGGCTTCGGGCCTATTTAACTTTTCTTCTTCTTTTTTTCAAAAAAAAAATGCCTTTTTTATATATACAAGCATCAATACTTAAGTTAAAATATAAATATTATTAATACTAAATTAAAATGTCAGATATTATCTATGTTTAACAAAGTACAAATTAATGAAATACAAATTTTAAGATCAAAAAGTTAAAAATTGTTCTCTTTATTTATCAAAATTAAATTAAAACATTAAATATTGTCTATGTTTACCTAAAAAACCATATGCAAAGACTAAAAACTAATGTCTACAATTAAATAAATAAATAAATATATAAACTATAAACTAAACATCAAATAATATGAATAACATTAACATTTAAATTTTCTTCATGCCTACTTTTATTATTATCATCTTATGTCAATTTTTTAAAAAAATAAACGGGCCGGCCCGCGGCCCTATAGAGCCAGCCCGACAGGTTTGGCTCGAATTCTCGACTCTAACTCTCAGTGTAACTTGTGACCATGCAAGTATAAAATCGTTCTTTTTATCCAACCAACATGACACTTAAACATTACTCTTACTCTCCTTTTCACCCTCTAGTCTCTATTTTACTGTTTATTTTAATTAATCTAATCAACCAACCAATTGTCCTCCTCCGTTTTCACCTTCCACTAAATTAATCTCCCATTTCCGTTCATTCTTCAGATAATGATTCCCCCATTGAGTAACCACGATGGCTCTTCATTATTTTAATTCGTTTAGTTAGTCCTCAAGGTCAACAAATTATAGTTACCCCTTAATAGCCATCCTAATACCAAAAATAATAATAGAAAGAAACCATTTCCCATTTTCAGTTAGGCTTTCAATTAAGTGTCTGTTTGTATTAGCTTTTGAGAATAGTTTTTAGGATTTACAAAATAAATATGTGAGAGGAGTTTTATCTCAGCATGTAGAAAAAGCTTTTAAAATCTAGAGTGTGTGAGTTAACAAACAATCCCTTAAAATAATTTTACTTTGGATGAAGGCTTTTAGAAATGGATTGCAGTTTAACGTTGTGACCGTGTAATGGTTATTTGATTTGAATTTTGTGCACATGGCATTGCTTTTTATATTCAAATAAGCATCATCTCTATGTGCTTCTTTGTCTTTCAGATTTCAATCAGTTTCTGCGTATTTACAAAGGTATATTCAATATTTGTTTTACCTATTGCGTATCTAGTCATCGAGTCAAATGTAGTTTTATGTTGAAATCTAACTTTCTACTCATATTATTAGTTTTTGCATGTTCATTATTTATTATAAATTATGTATGTTATTATATATAAAATAATAGGCTGAAAAACGACCTTTTTGTGTTTTTTTAGCCAGAAATAAAAAAAGGACCTGGCAACAGAATAAAACTAAAAATATTATATAATAATATATCGTGGCTGTTCTCCAAAATCTATCATAAATCAAACCAATATTTATTAATACATTCAATGGAAAATATTAAACCACCTTAACATGTGTGCCCAAGATTATCGTCTTAAGTTATTCCCACTTAAAAAAAATATTGTCTATAATCTTTTTGCCAAGGAAATAGACTGTGCTCCTTCTTATCCTAATTATAAGAGCTATTTAATATTTTTGAAGAATTTTAAGAAATCTAGTTACATTACTTTAAAATATTGAAATTTATCATTTTTCTTCAAACTATTTTATTTGACTTATGAACTACTTCCTCTGTCTCAAATTATAAAAGACATTTAGTCGAATCTCATGGTTCGAAGTGGTGGTTAAGAATAATAAGCATGTCACAATTGTTACTAATGTTTAAAATACCTTTATTAATGAGAATATATAAAATAAAAGAGAGAATACATTTACTAAAGTGCATCACTATCTTTTCCCCCTCCCTTTTCTTCTCCCTTCGAGAATGATGACTTTTATGTTAAACACACACATTAATATATTGATATTGCATAAGGGCAAAATTAAAAAAAAATGAATTAAAATATAAGATATTTTTTAAATGTCTCTTATATTTTGGGATAAAGTAAGAGTACTGATGACTGTCTCTTATATTTTGAAACAGAGTTAGTAATATACAGTAAAATAATAAAATACAAAATATAATTTAATTAAATAATTTATTTTATTTTTTTAACTTCTAAAAAAATTAACTTAATGTTATAATTAAAAATAGAAAGTGTATAATTGATTTGTTGCTCATTAGTTGTTTGTCATTCAAAAGCTGAAAGAATACAGTCATACACGTTGTGTGGGCATTTCTTTATCAAAATTTGAGCCAATTAAATGGGAGAAAGGGTGACGTCTTAGCGAAATTGTGGCATCACACGAATCTAGCTATATACCACCCCTACATGCAATTCACATGAAAACATCTCTCTCTAAGAGTAAGTTAATGAAAGTGATAACAAACAAACATTTTAAATTTTAAAACACATGTCCTGAAATTAAGGACCATCTAATATGGTAATAAAAATAAAGTTAGAACATGACCGACTAGGATTAAGTATAACATAAGGGTTAGCCTCTTACAATGTCCTACATATGCTAATGTTTGAATTTATATTGAACGAACTATACACATTTTAGTGTTTGATGTGTTTCCAAATAAGATTAGGTTCAATAAAAGAATAATTGTGTTTAATGTTTATATAAAAAGATATAAGGTGAATAGAGTTCTAAACTTCCATCACATGTCAAGAAAGTTAAGCCTTAAGGCATCTCCAGTTCCTCCAGTTCACAAATAAAGAAGCATATTCAACAATAATTATTCAACTTCCTCCCTTCTATGCATCATTATATTCTTCACTCTCATTTTCAACCCTCCACCTCCAAAGATCTGACCCGACATGAACTTGAGTCTCAATGAACATGTCTAATGATGGCTTCAATAATTTAATTGAAGATGGTTAGAATCAGGTCTTTCTTGGGAAAACATTATTTGGACTTAACAAGTGTTCTCGATGTTGATTACTTCATTTTCCCTTCTTCTACATCTGTAAAGAGCATCGAACCACCAAGGAATTCAAGGCAGCCAAACCATCCTATTCCTTTTCCAATCCCAATTTGATTGGAACCCATGCATCCAAACAATGAGTTAGGGAAGGAAATCGTCACTAAGAATCCTATTGAAGTCCCATTGGGTTTGATTTGAAATAAAGGCTCCCAAATTGGAGGTGCTGAAACTGATCAGGACTTAATTCTCAAGGTTTCTTCAAGATGAAGGAAAATGAATTTGTCAAAAAAGCTAAGAGAAAATGGAGATCAAGGGAGTATTGGGTAACATAGTTATTGCTTACGTGTTAAAAGAAACCTAGGAGACATTTTTTTATTGGTAGGAGGAACCAGGTATATATAACACGCTTGATGCAAGTTTTGTCCACGTCATTATATTAAGATCTTACTACTAGCACTAGTACTAACTTTATATCATCGTGAGTTTTCCTGACTTTCACAGCTTTACAATTTTTTGGCCATAGATTTTGTTTTTGAGAAAATTGTGTTGAGATCCTAAATAAAAAAATTTAGATTACAGAAGTCCCGAAATAAAAGTCAGCTGAGGGAAACTCTTGTCTCAATAAGTTATAACGCATTTGACAGCTTTATGTTCTTTGTTGTTAAGTTGTACGTTTCATTCAACTAATTATGGCTGTTCGTTTGACAATCCGTGACAAATTAACTAGAATTTTGCAATTCTTTATTGTTACTTGCCCGTGATTAATTTAGATCTGCCCGTGAGTCCTTTAGTTAGTGCGACCCACCACAAAGCCGACATCCATTTTATTTTTTTCCCTGAAAGCATGTTTAAAATATGAAATAGAATTGCTACCAGAAAACAATTATGAAGATATAATTTTGCATCAATATAATCAATATTTTTTGCCAGCTCAATATAATCAATCTACTCCATATTGGGGGAAAAAAGTCCATACATTTGCCGCAATGCATGATAGATTTTCTATACCATGTACCATTGCTGTATTTTTGCAATTTTTTTTATCTCTTCCCTAAACATTTGCTTTGGAATTGGCTTAATTATGCTCTTTGGTGCAATGCTGTCATGTGCTTCTCATTTGGGCCATCTAAATTTTATGTAGACGATCTAAGTTTTATTTTTAAAAGATTAAGAGAACTATAATATGCTATTTAACTATATCATATATTGTAGGCTAAAATGCATAAAACCTTGAACTTTAGATGTATTGTATATAGCCTCACTCAACTTTAAAAGTTTACAATTATATCCTCAACTTTGATATTTTGACAATCAGCTTCCTACTGTTAAAATTGCCCTCAACTTTAACGGTTCATGCCATCTCATCTCTTTATTAGATTGAGTACTATGTCATATCATTATAATAAATAAAATTTGTAGTGTTTAAATGTTAAAGAAAATTACATTATGTACTGTATCATTTCCAATATTAATAAATACTTATATATTCCATGTCATCAATTAATACAAAGTGTTATTTATTATGATGATATGAAATATTGTTCAAGTTGAGAAAAAGATGAGATAGCATGAACCATTAAAGTTAATAGCAGAGTATTGATTGTCATCAAAGTTTAAGGTTTTATTTTTAAACTTTTAAAGGTGATGGAAATTATATATGCAACATACTTAAAGTTTTGAGAGATTTTATGCATTTTAGCTTATATTATATATGATTTAATTGTATACTCACTTATAAGTTAGATAAATTATTTTAGAGAAAAAAATAATAAATATAAATGTTTTAAAGTAATTTAAGTAGTTTCATTTAGTTTCCTAAACATTTAACTAGATATTATATGTAGAAGAAGAGGTACTATTTTATATGAAATAGACAGACTAGCTATAAAATGATATTGATTTTATAACTTAAATAATATTTTTTTAAAACTTGAGTATAAAATATAAGATATCAAATTATGGATCATAAAAATTTCATCTAGATGATGTTTTGGATAAGATGTGCATATTTACACACGCGCTCGTATACATATTTTGTTCGATTCTAAATATAAGATCTATTTGATTAGGTTAATGCAGTTAAACAAGTTACTTCAAGCAAATTAGTTTGAAGGAAAAAAATAAATATAAATAATTAAGGGAGAAAGACAAATAAATATCCCATAAATATTAAAAACCTTAAAAGATTACTCAAATTTGGTAAATGACAAATGATGGGCAAGAAATTGATCAGTTTTAGTCATTCTCTATTAAGGTTTAGTTACTTTCTGTTGAGTTTTAGTCATTATGTGCTCATGTTTAGTCATTCTATGCTGAGTTTTAGTCAGAGCTCCTCATTTATTATTTACCAAATTTGAGTAATCTTTAAAAGTTTTTAATGTTTAAAGGATATTTATTTGTCTTTTTTTTCTTTCTAATAATTAACTTAATTTTATATTTAACATAGGATTTACTATAGTATGGAAAAATTGATGAATTTTCCATAAATGTTATGTTTATTTATGTTAGTATAAGTATTGATGTTAAACAGCATGTCCTTCACGCACGTTGCACGGGAGCTTATTTATTTTGATATCATTTTTCTTTACTTGACCCTCTGAAGCTCGTATTATTTTTTATTTGCAAAAAGATTGATAAAATAGAACATTATTTTATTCATATCATAATCAATAAAAAAATATTCTTCTTCATAAAATTTATAAATTAACACAATTTAGTTGAATGATACATCACAATTACTAAATATGTTTTTCTATTAAAAACAATAGCATTACATGAGTAGCTTCTAAATCAAAAGTCATTATGATTATATTATATCCCATCATCCCAATTATATTTGATTTGTATCGTCAACTTCCTTTCTAAGAACGTAGTGCATCAAAGTGAAACCAATAATGTTTTTAACACAATCATGCAAATTACACATTTCTTCAACTTGAATACTATTTTTTGCTTTCCAAGTGAAACTCGACAATATATCAGGCAAATTACACATTCCTTCAAGACAAATAGCTTGAATACTATTGAAAACCATAATTGGCCATTTCATTTTTGACACAGATTGATTTTTATAGGTAGGTGACATAACTACTTTTCTTATGGTCATATATACTATGTCACGATCACAAAATTTCTTCATATAATAGTTGTAAATTAATATCTATATATGAAGAAATATCATGATACCAAACCCACTATATTTACTTTAAGAATCCATGGTATGAGTTACAGTCCCACATTTCTTAGTTACTCTCATAACTTTAACCGGTTACGTTACCATGTTTGAAGAGTCATTTTCAAAAGTTCTATGTATCTCTACTTCAATTGTATTTTTCTAGACAACCCTTTTAAAATAATTTAATTTTTTTGTCTTGAGTATTTGTTAATTAGGAGGGATCTAAACTATTTAAATTGTGAACCTTCTTTAGTTAAGCTAAGGTTTTTAATAAACACCTCTTTATCATAAATGATCAATAGAGATGAAATCTGGCAATATCTAGTAAAATGTGAAATATAATTGTGAAATATGGATGTATATAACATAAACAAGTCTAGTGAAGGTGCTAGTTATTGTAGAATCTCAACCATTTATAACATAATGACCCATCTTTTCATTATACAATTCTCAGCTACATTTTAAAATCATAGG
Organism: Acacia concinna; assembly: GCA_037177275.1. Classification (NCBI taxonomy): domain Eukaryota; kingdom Viridiplantae; phylum Streptophyta; class Magnoliopsida; order Fabales; family Fabaceae; genus Acacia; species Acacia concinna. The sequence goes on along the minus strand of JBAGKO010000017.1, from coordinate 13,188,604 downwards.
TGTGCAAATAAGGAGGCTAGATTTGAGCATTCATCAAACATGGGAAATTATAATTATAATTATTCAACCTAGAAAATTATTAAATTGCCATCACCTCAAATCTATTTTGAATAGGCAAATATAGTTTCTTTAAACTATATTCATCCCATATGCTTTCAGATTCATCTACCATCACCTCAAAAGCATCCCATATAGGAAATTTTTATAAATCAATATAGCATGCTTTTGCCAGTCTCAGCACAAATTGAACACTCATATGCATCTCCACCTACATGCCTTAAGCAATGCTTGATCCCACCATCTACAACATCTTGTAGCAAAAGATCATTAAAGTTTTCATAATCAATTAGTTGTTGCTTGCATGCCATCTATATTTGTCTGTTTGTGGAGTTGCAACAAAATAGTAGTTGAAAAGTATATTATAACAGCCTAAAAAATTAGTAAGCGCCCCAAAACAAAATTAAAGAGGAATAATGAAGTTATAACAACAAATGGAGAGGACATGAAGGCATGATTTCTAAGGAATGGATTCATTCAAATGCAGAGCATGCTTTTCAAAAGGCATAATTTTTATGCATGGTGTGACTTAATGCGCATGCTTTGTTTAGCAATGAAAGAGTGCTAAAGATATTGCAATAAATGCATTTCAAAAGAAGAAATAAGTTATAAAGTTGCAATTTCTTTCCCATGAAATACAATGAAAACTTATATTCTTTGTTCTTCTTCATTTTGCTTCCTTTCTTATCAAAAAATCATTGGTAGAAATAAAGCAAATTCCCAAGAATGTTTTACCTTTTACTTGTGTAGCCATGAATTAGAAATCTTAGTCCTAGATAATGTTGTATGGATATAGATTAAATTCCGTCTAAGACTCATTCAAAATTAGGGAACCCCCATTTTGTTATTTTACTAGTCCTCATCCAAAAAAATAAAAATAAAATCAGTCTTAGCTAATATGTTCTTTTATAGCCATGATGCCACAAAGTTGCAAAACTTTGATTGTTAATATCTTATTAGCTTTTAGCATCTTCATGGTTTTGAGTATGAAAAGCAAATAAATACAAAAAGCACATAACCAATAGCCTCTAGGTCGTGTGGTATAATTAGTGCTCTATGTGGCACCTAATCCGAGTTCTAACCTAGCCTCATGTAATAAAAAAAAAATACAAAAAGCATATAAGTACATTCCAGAGATCTATTTACCTTATCTGTCGTTGAGTTTATTGTTAATATCTTTAAGATTCATCATGGTGTTGAGCATCTTCTGCCAAACTTGTGGAACCCATAAGAATTCACTAGGAAAACCACAACATAATTGTTAAATATAATGTAAAACAGGAGTGTCCAAGTAACCTTACATTGGGTACTATAGATATCGATGTTCTCTAAATTCCTCTCATACTGATCAATTATATTCTTTGTCCTATTCACAACATATCATAATAAATCATAAAACACAAATGAAAAGAGATAGATAAGGTTAAGGAGACATCAACAAAGTATAGGGACATAAAGCCAGGAATAGTGTATTCATGCATTTTATTGTTTTAGAGGCTGTGATGGGGGGAACATTGGCAGCACAGGGAACACTGAGTTCATAAGCTTTCATGATCTCAATGTTACCTAACCCATTTCTCACTTCTCTACCTTTCTTCCTCTTGAAACACAAATTTGAAGGGCATTAGACATGTTGAATAATATAGAAGAATTGTGACTTAGCAAGAGGAAGTAAACATAAAGAAGAGTAATGGGAGAAGAGTTAAAAGTCTTTATCTTTTCCCAACCCATTTCTCACTTTCCTGCCTTTCTTCCTCCCCAAACACAAATCTAAAGGGCATTTGGACATGTTGGTAATATAGAAGAATTGTGACCTTGGTGGAAAAACATACATGAGAGTAATGAGAGAAGAGTGAATAGCCTTTATCTTTCCCTGATCCATTTTGCACTTTTATGACTTTCTCCCTCCCCAAACACAAATATGAAGGATATTAGGGCATGTTGGATAATATAGACGAATTATGACGTTGGTGGAAAAAACCATACAGAATAGGAATGGGAGAAGAGTGAAGAGCCTTATAAGCCAAAAAAGCTAAAGGGAAATTAAAAAAGTTGGGTTAGAGTAGAGTTACAAATAATTATAAATTGGTGAAAGATTGTAAAAAGCAAGTGATGAAATAACATCAATCATTCCTTAAGATATTCATCTTCATGTGTAGAATAAACAAATTCTGTCTTGCTTGCTTTGAAGGCCACTAAATATGTTTATTGTTACTCATTTAATCCCCTGGTTTACTATACCAACCACAAAAGACCATTAGACTTAAAGCTTTATGATCCACTAAATGTCTTTTTCTGTCAAACAATTAAGAGACTAACCATACATAGAAAGGTAAGCCTTTTCCATTTTTGAAAAGGTGCAATTTAATGTGCTAAAAAGGGATCAAACACTTTTCCCAATTTAGAGACGCATCATAATTCTCAAACTTGTCTTGCTTTGAGCCATAAGCCCATATAATCATAGAAAATTTTGGTTAGTACTTTAGAGATTAAGAGATTTACAATTTGTACTCTAAACAAAAAGATTAAGATATATTTGCCTTTTAATTTAGAATCATACAAAATAGAAGATTATAATCTAACTTCCTCATGATATTACAACTTTTTAATGGGATTTACCATAAATATACTTGTTTGTTTATTTATGTTTTAATCAAAAGTGGTTATTATTTTACAATCATCAATATATATATATATATATATATCTCTTCAGAAATCCCATTGAAGAGCATATTTTCTTCTTCATACACAAAAATAGTAAGCATATTTGATAAAAGAATTTTGTATAAGAGAAGCAATATATCACAATTTTTATTCATTTTGAAATAGAAAGATTATACAACATTCTTAAACAGCAATGTAACAAAAATCAATTGCTCACTACATTTATATTTCTTTCCTCAAAATACAATTTTCTCTTGAGGAAAGAAACATAAATAAAAGCATCAAAGATACATAAGACACACTCACATATAACAATATAATCCTATAAAAAAAATTAAATCCTTAATACCTTAACTCCAAAGCCAAAGGAAAAAATGAATGTAGCATCAACAATATTTGAACCTAAAAATATGGTTTTACCCGTACATAAGCCCACCCGTTTGGGTGTTTACTGATAAAGAAGTCTCATTTTCCCCAAAGTAATGAGTTCTATCTACTATAAGCATAAAAAATACAAAAGGATCAAAGAAAGAGCTTAGTAAAACACTCAAAGTATTAATGAACACAATACCAAAAGTAGAAGATGAACTAACTTAAACTTTTTTTAACTTTCAAGTGATGATGCTTGTAGAAGTGGTTAAAGAAAATGAAAACACTAACCCTAAGTGATTAGCTTTGAGATTTACCTTGTGCTGGATGAAAGGTTCCCTTTATTTTGACTTGCCTTTTCATTGTCGTCGTTGTCACCATATCTCTAAGAGGTATGAAATCAAATTATCGTACTAAAGAGGAGAAAAGAAACCATGGGTATAGATGAAGAAAGTAGAACATTAACTAGAGAAAGTGCTCAAATAGTGAAGAAAACCACTTACTCTTGTGTTGGTGAGGATGAGGCCATTGTGAAGCTTTGTAGATGCTGAGAGAAAATGGTCAAAGAAGAAATTTGAGGATATAATTTTGAAGGATGTTCTCCCTTTCCCCTTCTTTGATCTTGCTTTTTTGTTTTGCTTCTACACAATTCATTCCATCTTCTTCTCAATGGAGAAAATGGCTTTTGGGCTATGGTTTTTCCTTGAGCTATAGGTATTTGAATTTGGTTCTAAGGTAGGCAAGAAATTGAAGGAGGGAGGCCCAAAGAGATGAGATTAGAGGAATTTGGAGGGGGGAGGTGGAGTTTTGAAAGGGTATGACAAAATGACAAATAATAAACTCTATACAAAACCTAACATATATGAGAAAAATTGGCTTGTAAGTAGCCCAATGTGGGAAATGAAGGTAATAAGCAGTGAAATGTGTCTTGAGCTTATATTGAGCCAAGAATTGTATAGTTATGAACGATATTTAATTGTATATTGATTAATAAAGCTTGCTAGCGAAAAGCTCAAAAACAAGAAGAGATATTAACAAGAAAGTAAAAGAAAATATTGAGAAATCACGTCATTTTGTGAACAATGAAATAGGCCCGGGCATAGAAGGGAGATAAGGTGGGAAGAATGCTCACCAAACTTCATTTGGTTTCATAGGATAATGTTTGATGCTCAGATTGGGACTTGATAGTAGTTAGTCCCATGCAATTCCAATCTGTGTTCGATCTTTTTCATCTTTTTGAGTCTGTGAATGAAGTAATTATGAGGTCGCTCTTTGGCAATAATCATGCGATTTGAAATGTAAGTTGACTTTATTTTATTTGTTGACTTATTTGTTCTCGTCTCCTCCTTCTACTTGATGTGTATGTACGGAAACATCTCTCTCTGTGGTTTATTTTTAAAAATAATTTTGAACAAATATAGAAAAGATTAAACTCGAGAAAAGCTAAACCAAATAAAATTGAATATAAATAGTGGTATGCTCAGGACAGGGCTATTTTATTCAAATAATGCAAACAGTAAAAGAAAATACAGAAATACTACACATTTCGAAATATTTACCACGATACTACAGCCAAATTCGACTTTCAGGTGCGCGAGTTTCAAAAATCATACTTCACATAGGCGAGTTCTTTGAATTAAGGAGGAGAGAGGTTAAAAAACATTGAACTGGCCCTCAACGAGGGCAAGTTCAGAGATCTCGTTGTCCATGTAGGCGAGATCTTTGAACTCGCCCTCGTGGAGGGCGAGTTATGTGTCCCACTTGACAGATTCCGTGAGTCTGCCCCCTAACAGATTCCCACCATGGTTCAACATGCTTTATTCATGCCATGTTCAGCATGCAATTCCATTTTCATTTGTTTTTTCTTTGCCAGCAGTACCTCTACACACCTTCCCATGAAGAAACAGTTACAAGCACCACGCCATCTCCATCCACAAGGCAATGCTTCATTGTCTATATAAACCATGCGTGAAGAAACATTTTCCTTCACTTAGATCATTCTTTCCTTTGCTCCCATCTGTTTTATCCGAAGCATCTCCCTTCAAGCATTTCCTTGCTTATTTTCTGCATCATTTACTTTGCTCCCATTTGTTTCATATCTCTGAAGCATTTCCCTTCAACCATTTCATTTTTTTATTTTTTGCTTCAGTCTTGAGATCATTTGTATCCTCCAAACTTCATTTAGCCCCCATAATCCATTATTATATTAGGTTTTTTCTAGTTACTTTCTCTTCTTGCTTACTTGGTGTTTCAAACTGAGGAACTCTTATTATTACTGTAAGTAAGTTATTTGGCTAATTTATCTTTCAAAATTGTATAGTTTGATAATATTTATATAACTGTTAATAACTATTATTTGTCTTTTGTTCTCATTGATAGGCGGTAACTGTTGGATTGAAGAAATTGAAACTTCTAGTGCCTTTTATTTCAACTGTAAGTACTTTCGTGTGTTATGTATTAATACATGTGAATTACAATTAACTAAATATTTTAAATATTTTTATGTGATGATACATAGAAATAACCTTTTAAAGCTTAGTGAACATGATAAAGTTTTAA
>JBAGKO010000017.1:13170328-13182557 GCA_037177275.1 Acacia concinna | reverse complement strand
AGGTACACTAAATTCACATACATTTTTCTTCAAAGTCTATATCATTCAAACTATACAAAGTATGATGTTACTTTTTTAATTACAGATAGAGGAATGTGCGTCAACCCTCTCATTCCGTTGCCTCTACTTTACTCCGATATCGAACTTTCTTTGATAAGATAGTTGATGCTGACATCATTTAGTAGCCGTACCAATATGCCTAGGTGGCACAAATAATTCTAGAGTATTGCACCCCAGACACCTGAAATTTGGCGTGCCACCGTGCGTTTGTTTTCCATATCATTGAATTGCATCATCTTGATCGTGTGCTAAGACAGTTTGGTCGTGTGCAATCAATTCCCACCCCACCGATGTATTTAGGAAACTACCACACAGTTCAACTACGGGGCACAATAGACAGGAATTTGGCTCGATGCTACAAACGATTTATTATCGCATGGCTTAGTTGGCCGGAAGCTGTTGTCAATGCGCCAATGGCCCACGATCATCTTCAGAGGATGTCGAAGTATATGTAGTGGTACCAGCAACACACGAGGTGATGGATTCATCAAACCATCTGTGATACTGGCTTGACGGTTAGTTTCCCATTTCACTTATAAGAATACATTCTTCTTTCTTCACATCAAAAGTGTTATAACCTCATATCTTATTATTTATTTTAGGCTGACATGGCTGATTACTTACACCACCTAACAATTAATTCTTCCGCTCGATGCCGGGATTCAGATTGTCATGATTATCAACATACAGTTGCTCACACCACACGAAACATGTTACATAACCTTGGAGAGCAATAGTATGACATTACTCCTCAGCCTGCTCCTCCTGCAACTGAATTGTTGAGGCTAGAAATTCCTGAACAAAGGCCGAGCAGGCGATGTCATGGTTACCTGACCACCCAATACAAGCTGCGGGTGACAATGTTAGACATCAAGAGCAGCCTTATTACATGCCACCACTGCCATCATCATTTGAAGAATCCATTCCCAGCCCATCTAATTACACTCAATTTCAGCAGCCTTTCACATCTTTATTTGAAAATGATGCACTATTTTTAGCTACATACAACGCTTCTACTTTTTGACCAAGGTGGGCCGTCAACTCCATCCTTCGTCACTCCCAAACAGTCTGTGAGCTTAAATGAGTCGTTGTGGATTTTTCATAGCGCTTCAAATACACAAACAAATGATACAGCTAGACAAGAAGAAATTGATGCGCCACAACAACGACAACGTCCACGGTGAAATATCACTAGAACAAGGTGTGGCACTAGAAGCCACTATCTATAGATTTTCTTAATTTTACTTATGTATTCTTTATCATATATTTGTAGTTATTATTTGTATAACTATGCTACTATTATTACCTACTATACAATCTTAATTGTCATATAAATCAATTTTTTATTTCATAAAAAATCATTCAACAATAATATTGCAATTAGTGAGTAAATGACTGTACTTGGCGACATTTTTATGTTCATGATGTATTATTCTTTCATGTGGGCGAACAAAAATTGAAGGAGTTTGGGATCCGAGTTCAAAGAATTCGTCCTCCAGAAGGGCGAGTTCTAGCAATTCTGACAAAATTGGAAGAACTCGCCCTCCTGAAGGGCGAGTTCCACAATTCTACCTCTCTCCTCCCCTTTTTTGTGAAGAACTCACCTATGTGAAGTACGATTTTTGGAACTTGCACACCGAAAAGTTGAATTTGGCTGTAGTATTGTGGTAAATATCTTGAAATGTATAGTATTTCCGTATTTTCTTTTATTGTTTGCATTATTTGAATAAAAAAGCCCTCAGGACAGTGTATGTCCTAAACATAAGAAGAAGAAGAAGAATTTGGTATATATTGGGATGGGCTTGGCCCATGGCATTAAATTGGTGCACGGGTGGTAAGTAAAATGAAAGGGTGTTGGCAGCCCATAGTTGATTTTGGGGTGATGACAAGTGAAGTGAGGCACATAGGAAGCAAGACTGCCACCAAATCACTAACAGTGTGTATTTTGATTTTTGAATGGAAGTCAGGATGGGGTGGGGAATATCATTGTTGCGTGATCTTTGAAATGGACCGTGGATCTGATCTGATCTGATCTGATCATATCTAAGGTCTAACGTCTCAGTTGCAAATATCATTGACACTAATCTCCCTCCTAACTCTTAAATCGTCATCTACTCTATACCCAATACATCACACATTCTCAAAATAAACTTGTGAGTTTTGATTTCACATTTGGCAATTAGGCGTACAGTGACTTTTTCCCTCCAGTTAATATTTTCTTATAAAAATAGGAATAAATCAAATCCAAATCAATTCCTCATTGGGTAAAGAGACTTAGAAATATCAGCATCATCTTTTCCACCAAAAAGAACAACCGCACAGCCAACGTACATGACATATCAGACACACACAGAACCATTCTTCTATGTTTATGTCCTGCTTTTCCTTACTTTCTTTTCCTCAAATTAAAAAGAAAAAGAAAACACATTAACACTTAACAGGCCAAGCAAAAGAAAAACGGCTACTTCCATACATGTCTCATGGCATGCTCTCTCATATAATCCTATTTACGACACTCTCTCTTATTCTTATTATTAGTATTAGTATTAGTATTATATCACAAAAGCAAAGAGAAAGAAAGGTGAAGCACAAGGAACAAAGCAAAAGAGGCTTCCTAGGCAGACACCAGACAGGCTCCCCCGCATTCATCCTCATTCCTCACCCCTATTATTTTCCCTCTTATTCTCTGAAACGCCTCTCTCTCTCTCTCTCTCCCCCTTTACCAACTAAGCAAAATCACAACCCCACTCGCTGCTTATAACTCTCTCTTCCAATGGCAGTTCCAGCGGCGGCCCCGCCTTCCGCCCTCATCCTTCTGCTCTCCATCGCCGCCGCGCTCTCCGTGGCCGTACAAGGCCAAGTTGTGGGAGTCGGAGGAGGCAGCTGGTGTGTTGCAAGAAGCGACGCCGGCAGCCAGGCTCTCCAAACGGCGTTGGACTACGCATGCGGCGCTGGAGCCGACTGCCATCCCATTCAGTCCGACGGCCTCTGTTTCCTGCCAAACACCATCCAGGCTCACGCCTCCTACGCCTTCAACAGCTACTATCAGCGCATGACCCGTGCCCCAGGCTCTTGCGACTTCGCCGGCACCGCCACCATTGCCCAGACTGACCCCAGTCAGTATTCTTCATCTACCCATGCATGCTTTCCATTACTTTTTCTTTCACCCATTTACAAATCTTTTTGTGTCTGTAGGCTATGGATCTTGTGTCTACCCGACTTCTGCTAGGTATGCTCTTCTGTTTCTCCTTGGATTTACGTGTTACAGACTGTGTTTAAGTGAACTGAACTACGGTAGCTTAAGGACACTGTTTTTTTTTTTGGAAAAAATAATCGAACACTTTCGGTCTTCCTTGATATACAAGCAAATGGATTCTGCGCGGTTGTGTTTTGTTTATTTTTCTCTTTTTTCACTTTCCGGATCCAATGGCCTCGTCTCACGATTTCAAATAAGAGACGGCCAGGCACAGAGCCTGGGCTCTGTTTTCTGGGCTCAGTGACAGAGACAAGATTTCGTTTAGATGTCAAGCGAGGGAGATGCGTATGTTTCTGACACGTGGCTTCGTGCATGGATGGTCCTAAATCCTAAGCCCTAACGGCTAAGCCATGATTTATTAATGATAGACGTCGTTTTGTAGTTGTCTTGAATCGAAAACCAGCGTCGGCTGCGTCGGGTTTTAATTTTGCCAAAACGTGTTTGATGTTTGAACTGCTCAGTTTTTTGGGGTCTTGGATTGAGGCGCCACCGGAGGCTGTCCTTTTAATAGTCTCTGATAAATCCAAAGGCTCAAATTTCATTATTCGATCGTAAATAAAGCTGCACAATTTGTTCACGATGCCCGGTGGCTTGTCGTCCAAAGTAAAACATTGAACTGCAAGTCGGTCTAATGAAATCGATTTTTGTGCTGAGCCAACTAGGAGCACACTTTTCCTTTGTTAATGAGTACCGACAAACTTTAAGTATCTGATACTGATGTATAAATAATGTGCAGCAATGCTGGAGGGACGAATATACCGATGACAACACCGCCGTTGATCAACCCAAATGTACCGACTCCGACCACAACATCACCCTTCTACGGTGGGGGCGCCACCGGTGGTGGAATCAATCCGGGGCTGAACTCTCCTATGCCAGACAATTCAAGAGCAACCTTGTTAACGGCCAGCACCAGTTTAGTTTTATTTTTGTCCTCATTTACTGTAGCGGGGTTTTTGGGGAGAGATAGATCATAGATGGTTGAAGTTTTGTCGGAGTTGGAGGAAGCCTCTTCTTGTTCATAACCACACAGCTTTACGCAGCTACATCTGAAATATCTACTCTTGAATGCTCCATTTTTTAAGGTTATGAATAATGTCGGCTGTTCAGGGGAGATGAGCATAGCTAGGTTTATAGCTAGGCCTTTACTAGGACTTACAGATTTATAGCTCCTCTTTCCCCACAAAAGCACAAGAAAACAAATCAATTCAAATAGTTTTTTTAAAAAGGAAAAAAAATGTTGTCTTCATAGACACTTCAATATTATTGGTAAATTCAGCATTTTTCTTTTAATGCGTGCTTTCATGACTACTTGGAAGTTGGAATTGTTATAAAATAAAGAACTGGGGAACTGTTGGGACAAAGCCGAAAATGTGAACATAATGAATATGCGAACGATGAATCCAACAAGTGAAGCACAAGTGTTACTACAAAACTTCAAATCTGCTGTGACAGAAGTCACAATAATGATCACATCTTTTACATATCGAAAAACCGATATAGAGGGTGGGACAAGTGTGAATTTATATTTTGACCTCATTAACATATACTGTCAAGTATTATTTCATGATGTAATGAAAATGATGTAACTAACTTCTGTTATATAACTTATTGTGTTATACAACTTGTAATGTATAGATCAAAATGTACATTGATTCAGTAATGAGAAGATAAGATCAATTTTTCTCTCAGTTGTCAAATTGTGACATGATACCAGAGCGCATGGTTTCTCTGTCATGCTTTCAATTTTTTTTTGGGGCTTTGTTTTCTCCCTCTTTCTCTCTCTTGTGTTACCCTTTCTTTTTCCCCTTTCTTCACAGGTATGTGTTTTTTCTTCACGTGGCTTCCACAATCTCAAATCCTCTTCTTGTTCTAACAAGTCCATTCTACATTCAACCTAATGAAAACCCTGTGTTGGTTTTGGTTGCTCCCCCTCTCGATGGATTCAACTCTCATAGTTGGGCTCATGCTATGTGTATGGCTCTTCTCTCCAAAAATAAGTTGTAGTTCGTTGACGGAACCATCTCACCGTCGTCGTGCATTGATATGAAATTCTATGCCTGGGAACAATGCAACAACCTTGTTCAAGGTTGGCTCACAAAATCATTATCGCCGACTATTGATATAGCATTTTGTGGTTTGATATAGCTTCAGAGATTGGAATGACCTTCAATCAAGGTATTCTCATTCTGATATCTTTAGGATTGCTGATTTGCAAGAAGAAATTTATAGTTTAAAACAAGGTTCTCTCTTTGTTAGTGAGTTCTATACTCAACTGAACATTTTATGGAACGAATTATCAAACATTTGACCAATAAAGGTCTGTGACTATGGGTCTACTTTTAGTGTCCTTCATCACCATGAAGAAGATTATGTGATTCGTTTTTTGAGAGGGCTCAATGAACAATATGCCTCTGTTGAGTCACAAATCATGTTGACCGATCCACTTACTTCCTCTTATTAATCACATCTTCTCTATGGTTATTCAACAAGAACGTGAGATCAATCTTCCATCTGCTTCCCAAGTGTTAATGGCAAAAGGTTCCTGTCCTGGTTTTTCTTGTGGTAAATGTTTTTCTGGTTCTTCTAACAATAAACACTGTACTTGTGATACATGTCATTTTGCTAAATAGAAAAGGCTTAATTTCCCTATATGCACAAGTCCATGTAATAAAACTTTCGATTTAGTACATATGGATATTTTGGGTTCTTATTCTGTGCCATCTATTCAAGGCCACCGTTATTTTTTGACAATCATGGATGACTATTCATGCTATACTTGGATTTTTTTTTGTTAAAGGCTAAATCTAAAGCTCGAACTCATGCCATTATTTTTCTTGCTTTGGTTGAAAATCAATTTCATTCTTCTGTTAATACTTTACGATCAGACAATGGTCCTGAATTCTTAATGCCTTTTCTTCATGCTTTTAAAGGCATCGTCCATCCAACTTCATGTGTTGCTACTTCAACAAAACAGGTTAGTAGAGCGCAAGCATCAACACATTTTAAATGTTGCTTGTGCTTTACTTTTCCACTCTCATCTTCCTATTCTATTAGACTTTTGCTATTTTGCATGATGTGTTCATCATTAACCACTTACCATCTTTGATTATTAATAATTCTACACCTTTCATGCATTTATACAATACTACTCCCTCATATTCAGATTTCAAGGTATTTGGCTCTCTTTGTTTTGCATCCACACTTGCACACAATCGTACTAAATTTGACATGCGAGCAAGAAAATATGTTTTCCTTGGTTTTCCATTTGATTCAAAAGCTTACATTTTACTTGATCTTACATCTCACCAATTTTTTTTTTACCTCGAGATGTCTTATTTCATGAACTTGTCTTTCCTTTTATTCTTTCTTCCCCTTCCCCACTATCGTCTTTTGTTGTTTTTGAACCCACTATACAGGCTTTTCCTTCCTTTCTAGATGATTCTTTACCATCAGTTCCTCACCCTTCCAATTTACCATCTAGTTCTTTCTCTCTCCCTACTCCTTCCTCTCCTTTACCTTATCTTGTTGTTTTTGCTCCTTCCCCTCATCGTTCCCAACATTTCCATCATCCTTTGTCTTATCTACAAGAATATCATTGTGCCCTATTATCATCCACTGACCAATCATCTTGCAAAGGTAATCCTAGGTATCCTATTTCATCTATTTTATCTTATTCTTCTCTCTCACCTTCATATTACCATGTTGCTCTTTTTGTTTTTGCTGTTTCCGATACCTATACTTAGGCTATCAAAATTATGTTTGGTGAGATGCCATGGCTGCATAGATTTAGGCACTTGAGAAAAATCAGACTTGGGTCCTTACTTCTTTACCCCCCCAAGAAAGACACTTATCGGTTGTAAGTGGGTTTTCAGAACCAAATATAAGTCCAATGGTGATATTGAAAGGCATAAAGCTCTCGCCTTGTTGCTAAAGGCTATACTCAAACCAAAGGGATTGATTTCTTTGATACTTATTCTCCGGTTGCTAAGATGACTACTTGCGTTTATTGCTTTTTATTGTAATTTGGATTTGCATCAATTAGATGTCAATAATGCTTTTCTACATAGGGACTTACATGAGGAAGTTTGCATGGAGCTTCCCAAAGATATCTCATCCTCTCAACCAAATTTGGTTTGTCAGCTTCGAAAATATCTTTATGGCCTTAAATAGGCCAGCCGCCAATGATACTCCAAATTATCCAATGCCTTGCTCTGCTATGGCTCTAAGTCTTCTATTTCTTATCATTATTTGTTTTTTTAAAGCTTCTCATACATCTTTCATAGCACTATTAGTTTATGTTGATGAAGTGATATTAGTTGGTAATGATCTTGATGAAATCAATCGTATCAAGCAACAGCTTCACACTGCTTTTACTATTAAAGACCTTGGTGCTTTCACTATTAGGAGGGTATTTTTCTGTCTCAACGGAAATGTTCCTTAGAAATTCTTGAGGATAATGGTTATTTAGCTTGTAAGCCCACTACTACTCCCATAGATCATCATTTAAAATTGTCAAAGGCCAAGGGTACTCCACTGCTTGATCCTAACCCTTATCGCCAACTAATTGGCCGTCTTCAATATCTTACAACAACTCAGCCTGACTTGAGTTTTGTCACACAACAGTTGAGCCAATTTCTGTCTAATCCCATGGATGACCATCTTCAAGTTGTTCATTGAGTTCTTAGATATCTAAAATCTTCTCCTAGTGCTGGATTTTTTTTTTGTCATCTCATTCATATCTTCGCCTTCATGCCTTCAGCGATTCTGATTGGGCAAGTTGTGTGCACACTCACAGATCTGTTACTGGTTTTGCTGTGTTTTTGGGCTTTTCTTTGATTTCATGGAAAGCTAAGAAACACGCTACTATTTGTAAGTCATCTTTTGAGGTTGAATACAGGGCATTATCCTCCACTACTTGTGAGGTGCAATGACTCATTTACTTGCTTAATGAATTTGATGTCAGTCATCTTAATCCAGCTTTTCTCTATTGTGACAATCAGTCTACTATTTAGATTGCTTCCAATCCTATCTTTCATGAGAGAGCCAAACATGCTGAATTGGATTGTCATCTAGTCTGAGAAAAGGCTCAAAGCAAATCATTCATCTTATGCATGTTCGTTCTGCAGATCAATTGGCTGATGTATTCACAAAACCTTTACATCCTACTCATTTCCAAGCTTGGCATGAAAAATATCCATGCTCCAACTTCCCGGGGGGGTGTCAAGTATTATTTCATGATGTAACCAAAATGATGTAACTAACTTTTGTTATGTAACTTATTTTGTTAGACAACTTGTAATGTATAGATCATAATGCACATTTGTATATAAATACATTGATTCAGTAATGAGAAGACAATATCAATTTTTCTCTCAGTTGTCAAATTGTCACATATAACTTTCCAATGAGACAAGAATTATATTTTCTGTGAAAAACGTCTTCAAAAAAATGCCGGCTTATTATTAAGCTCATTCACGAATCTGGACACTTCTGACTCCTCTGTTCTTCAACTTGCCTCCACGCTCTGTATTTCTACAACTCCTCAAGGATCCTAGAAAAACAAAGTAATGAATGATCAAGGTAAAAAACTTTATCCAAATCGTGCCAATGAAATCCTGAATGTGAAGGGTTATTAATTAACCAGCAAAATGAAACATAAATGGTTTCTGTACCTGTGGTTTCACTAAACATTTTTCAGGCTGCCTGACAATGTATATTTGATCTCCGGCAGCATTGTACATGTCCTGATTACGGTGCCATGTCCATAATGCATGAGTTTCATTTTTCACCTGCATGTAATCTAAACTGTTACTCGTACTTCTATTCAAACGATTCATACCTTCGCATGTAAAATCAAATCCTTAAAGATGACAGTAAAAGTGCAATTGTGCAAGAGAGATAGAGAGACCTCAAGAATTCCATGGCCGAAGCTACTCTCTCTGAACGCACTATAATCAGGCTGCCGATCCCAGCAGAATTTACCAGCTGCCGGGCCTGATGTAAAATTGAAGGCACAGAAGCCGCCCATGAAGTCATCTGGTGTAGTTGAAGGTTCTGGACAGTTTCCAGGTTCATCAGCATGTGTGATTGCCATCTTTTCCCAGTTTCCACCATCACCAACTGTGATATAAACAGGCCCGCAGGGATCCAATGTATAGTTATATACTCGGTTTGATCTTTCATACGCATGTACCTGTTACAATGTTTCCATATGAAATTTGTTTGTTCATATTACTTTCTCTCAGAGTTTGATTACTTACAGTTACAGGACCTTTTGGAAAAATCATAAAAAGTCCTAACGAAAACAAGCCATCATGGAAAACAAAAATACACTTACATGTCCATTGAAAACCAGATCAACGCCATATTTATACAACAGATCTTCCATCTCTACCCTCATACACTCTGCTTCTCTATAATGTGCCTTGTAGGTGCTGTACCAAGGCGGATGCCATGTAGCTACCAACCATGGTGTTACTTCTCTGTCAACAGAAGCCAGGTCTCTCTGCAGCCACCTGTATTGTTCTCCTGACAAAAGAAAATAGGAGAAGACAATGATGAAACAGTTGCAGCAAGCAAGGTGTTATATGGTGTGATATGCAGAAGAAAAAAAGGGAAAAACTCAAGAAAGTGTGAGCCAAGAGCTTACCAGATTTGTTATATGATGTGTAGGCACCAAGCATTACAAAGTGTATTCCCCCAGCATTGAAAGAATAGTATAATGGGGATGATGATCCGCTCTCTTCAGATGGAAATGTAAATCGAGAACTGTAAGAGACAAATGTCCGGTTCTCAGCTTGCAGTTCTATCTCATGATTCCCTTCTATTACCATGATTGGAACAGAAGAAATGAGAGGCTCCATGTACCTGATATGAGTAACCGAGATTAATCAGATCCTTGTCGATACATTTGTAACCAATCAAGGGTATTTTATATTTCTGAAAAGTCCATTGATACAACAAATGAGGTAAAGTAGAAGTTTACCTTCCCCAATAATCCCAACGAGGCTGATAAGTTTCGTGTATGGGAGTGTCAGAAAATGAGCAAGAGTAGCAATTTGAGCCAGTTCCATTAGTAAGATACAGATTAGCATAACTAACATCTCCAACCAACAGAATAAGTTCAGGATGGTTGATGGTCATGTGATTCACAGTAGATGTGGTATTATATGTGAGACCAAGGTCTCCAACAATTGCTATTCTGCTAGGATAGCAATTGGGGCCAGAAACTGGCATGGTCCTGAAATAGTGAACAACACTCGTTGCTGCCAAGTTTGGATCTCCACATTGATACTGATATAACGTGTTGGGTTTTAATCCTGCCAGCAAACACCAATATGTTGAGGCACTGCTAAATTAATTATCATTCATGAATAAGATTTAGGCCCTGGGGAATGAGTGGCAGAAATGGCAAAGGCATGATAAGTTTTCTTCTTTTTTCAAGAAGATCACGTTCCAAGTTTACAAAATGATACTGCACTAGATTTTAGATGAAAGAGGAAGAGAGGGGAAAAAGAACCTGTGAGAGAACGAAATAAGTTGAAAAAAAAAAAATACCAGTTAGACGAACGTGATGTATAATTCCAGAAGTGTAGTTCTGAAGGCCTTCGAAAGGATAAAGTTGGCTGTAAACAAGGGAATAGCCCTCGGCTTCCTCAGTGATCGGCTTTCCGAACTCTCCAAATTGAACTATGCTAGCAGCAGAATTGGGATCCAATGGTTCTATGCTGTCACCAATCTGGAACTCTCCTGCAAATACAATCCAGCCAAGTATTTAATATACAATACATACAGTCAAACTAAACCAACTGAATTTATGGCCTAATGAATATGCCTACAGTCGTATTTCTGAATGCATTCAAATACGGGGTGTTGGGAGTTTAGAGAGAGAGAGAGAGAGAGAGAGATTTTTAGCCAATAGGACTTAAAGAGATAGACGTCGGTGAGTGACATTCATTTGAAGCCTCTAAAAGTGGATGTCTCATAGTGCCACTGCCCACAAGTAACGTCTGTATTCATGTGAGTGACCCTATTTTTCTGAAGCTACATCATTTGGAAATGGAGCCCACTTAATGAGAGGACAAAAGTTGGAAGGAAACGGTAAGTAAAGGGAAGAAGAGGCGTACCAGTAATCCAAGACACCCAAACAGAATCGTAGTTAGAGGAGAGAGAAACAGAGATTTGTTCTGGACGAAATTGTTGGAGCTTTGCCTGAAGGCGAGGATCGGAATTAGGAAGGTCCACGGCCTGTCCTCGGAAGCTCTGGTCGAGAGGAACGGTCACAGGCTTGAAGGGCCCATCCAGAATGGTGGGTATTTCAGCTCCAACAAAAACTGAGCTCAGAGAAATCAAGAGAGACAGAGTAGTCAATAAACTCAAGCCCATGATGGGATTCACTTGATGCACAGAAGCATGGAAAGAGTCCCAGAAAAGATAAAGGATAGGGACTTGTCTGTGTTTGGCATTCAGGGCCGATGGGTTCTTCTATCCTATGGCTTATGGTTTATTTACAGATATAGGAGGAATAAAGGAGAGTCAAAGAAATCATTATGAGGGAAAATGACATTTGAGAAGGACGCGTGATGGGCATTGCCAATAACTTTATTGCCACAAGCTACTCAAATCAGACCGACCATTATAGAGAATTTTTTTTTTGGGGGAGATTTCTTTCCATATTTAAATCCAATCACACACTGTCTGTCACGTTCATTTTTAACATTTGTGAAAAGCAGAGGCCACGTGCCTTGACTTTTTTTATGCTACTCAATCCTTAATTGATTTGACATAATCTTAGTCGCCTCGGGGTTAAATACAAAATTTTTACCACGAATTAAAAATGCAATATAATGCAATCAATTCGGGATCGTTTTCTTATCAAGGAGCCTTTTATTTTGACTTCCCTAAGTTAAA
>JBAGKO010000017.1:13146935-13170228 GCA_037177275.1 Acacia concinna | reverse complement strand
GGATCCACTTTTGGTTTGATATAAATATTTTGGCATAAAATGGTGATTTATTTAGTCTAAGTGTTGAACTCGAGAAAAGAAAATCCATAGAGGGGTTTTGTTCTATTATTTCTAAAATCGGGATTTACTCTTTTAACCATGATAGTTCATTTAAAGATTTAGATTTCAAACTTTTCTATCATGGTTAACCCATCTAAATTAATTATTACATTATATTACATTTATCAATTATAGTAGTATTATGGAAAGAGAATTTTACACTTTAAATTATTTGTTAATTATTGTTTTAAAGATAAGGACTTTACAGAATGTTTGCCCAAAAATGCCTTAAATTTTGTTTTGGGCAGGTTGATTGGGAAGGAATTGGTTTTTACTAAATTTGAGGTTAAAATGGATTCTACATGTAAAATTATGTAGGGACATGCCATAATTTTTGATAGAGTATAATTACATAGGATATAAAGAAAGTAAATCAAATCCCTAAGGGCATTTTGGTAAATGTATGTTTTGATAGAGATAACCAACCATATGAATTTAGGAAATGAGAATTGAATGAGTAATAGCTCATTTATTATAAATTTGAAATTTTAGGATTTGATCTTTGCCCAGGCTGACCAAGAGACTGGTAGATAGGACAAGCGATTGTAAAAGATTATAGGTAATAACTCTATCTTTCATACACTATGTGATTGTTTATTCGCTATGTGATATGAATTGTTGGTTGCAAACCTAGATGTGGTGTGGGAAAAGCACAAGTACCACTAGGCCCTTTTGGGACCCAACTGAGGTGATGTGATAAGTACGGGTAAATAGTCATTTGCTCCGATACATTACAACTAGTATATATGGTCACCAATCATTTGGTCATAAATGCTGGTCAAACAGTCATTTGGCCTTAAACACTATGATATTATGATCATATGGTCATTTAATCCTTCAGTGTTGAAAGTTTGTGGATAGACAACCACCTAATCCTCAGGCGGATATGTTATGGAACATTCTTTCTATTTTATGGTGTATTACATGTTTATTTATCATATTTTATATGATTGATTGTGTGTTACTACTAAGATTCATATGAATTTTAACCCTTTCCAAAATCTCTAATTTATTCAGCTAAAGGAAGTGGCTCCAGGGGAAAAGAGGTAGGTACCAGAAATTGAGAGTTCCTACCCTGTTCAAGTATTTTCGATCTGCTGCTCATATGTTCTTTTTTAGACTTGTAAATATTAAGTGAGGACCCTGTGGGATCCCTATAATAAAATTAAGTACTTTATATCATTTCACTTTATTCTATTCATGCTTACCATTTGAACTATGCATTAATACTCTAATAAATGTTGAAATATTAGTGGGTTTGACATAGAGTATTGGGAAAATTCTACTTAAATACCTCCTCAAGTTCAAAAACTCCAAAAAGTCTTTTAACATTTAAGAAAGACACTAATGTTCCATAGACTAAATTGGGTTTTTCAAATTTACTGACATGAACAGTAGTGGAATTCGCAAGTTGAGTAATGAGATTCACAAGTCCGTGCTAATCACTCTCTCTTCCCCTCAAAATTTGTTGATTGAACAGTAGTGAAAATTTACAAGTTGAGTAATGGGATTTGCAAGTCTGTGCTAATCTCTTTCTCTCTCCCCCTTTATCATACTGTTCATTTGACACTGATACTAATGGACACATGGTGAAGAGGAGATAGGAGAATCTGCCAGTGACATGAACAGTGTTGGATTTTCGCAAGTTGAGTAATGGGATTTGCAAGTCAAGTAATGGGATTCGCTAGTTCTTGCTTATCACTTTTCATGTTAGCGAATTTGAAAAAACACAATTTAGTTCATAGTACATTAGCGTCTTTTTGAAATGTTAACAAACTTTTTGAGGTTTTGCAATTTGAGAAGATATTTTAGTGAAATTTTCCCTACAGTATTTCTGTATTATATGATCTCTTTATTATAATAATTTTCTTATTCTTTCTTTTATTTATTATTTCCTCATAAATAAAGATACTTTATTAAAAGGTTGCAATTTTAATAAATTTATGGCTAAAATATATGTTCCTTCCTTTATATTTGCATCAAGTATCATTTTAGCCCCTTAACATCGTTAATTTTATTTAATGAAAAATGATTACTTATCAAATTTAAGTGATGAATGTAAAATTAGCCGAACAAAGCATGTTTGGACTTTTATTTTTGTTCTTTTAATTATTTTTATATTTTTAATTGTGGGAATTAAAAATGATTTTAAATGAAAATAACCCTAAATTCTGGAATTCATCCTTGTTGGATTAAAATTCTACCACAGCATTACCCAAAGCTCCGCATGATTCTATCCACTTCACCAGCTCAAGTGTTCCTAAACCCGTACGCGGCAATCATCGCACTCCACGTCACTGAGTCTAGTTTTGGAGTTTCGTTTTGTCAAACACCTACTCCACTCCTACGTTACAACAATACATGTGAATCATTGTATATTTTAGACATCAAGATCGCCATCAAATCCAAACTTAGTGCCTGTTGACCCATGAACATATTCGCCTAATAAATTATAAGGTGCAAGGCCCGTATAGGACTTGAGCACGAATGTGAATATAAACTTACTAGGCAAAACTCCATAATTGAGCAAAATTGAATTCGTAGAAATATATGGCCTTTTTCTTTGAGTTGCCTTGAAGTTTAAAATAAAAAGTTTAAAATGATGTTCCTTGTGGGGAAGAAGTGTTGTCGGAACAACCAGTGAGCCCGATGTCACGGGGCCATTACTCTCTCCCCAAAAGACTAGTCCAGTGGGGTGTGCAGCGCCACCCGCTTATATAGCACTTCACCCTTCCGAACCTCTCCAATGTGGGACTTTGTTACAACAAGTTGACTATGAAATACTCACGTGGTGAATGTGGTTAAATATGTGATATTCCACATAAAGGCAGTGGTGTTGACTAAATGCAGATGATGTGTGTACAACTGTTGAGAGTAAAATTATATAACTATCCTATAACATAACATGCCCATGGGTAAAGTTGTTTGACATAAAGAAGTTGTGACCACACATGAATTGTGGGGTATCTCATGGTTATTGCTCTGTTACTTTATCATAAAATAGGGGCAAACATAATATTCATTTATTATCAATTTTACTCGTTAAAACTTGAAACTGAGGGTTGTTTCATCAAAAATTTAAACGGAAGTGAATAAAGTAAGTTTCGGACGGAAGTGAGTTATTTCATTAATTTGGTTGTGTGTGAGTTTTACACAATCTGCTCACAAAATGCTTTATTTTGTTGATTATTTAATAACTATAGAGTATTCTTCGATGGCATATATGTTTATGAAGCTTGTGTTTTAATGATTCCTATCTAGTTTTTTTTTTTCTTCTGTCCTTTTTAATAAAGTTTGCTTGATTAACCATTTTACTCTTTTATTGTAGAAGTTTATGTTCTCTAAACTCTTGTTGGTTACTTTCCGATGGTAGTCATTTGTCTGCAGCTTCACCGTCCGTTATGTCTTCGCCAATGCTTACTTTTTTATGGAAGTCATTTGTCCTTCCTCCCACAAGCGGCCTTGTTCTAAATGTTAGATACTAGGTGGTCATCTGTTCTCGTTGTTATTTAAATTTTGTCTTTTAATTAGAGGCAATTTGGTCTTTTGTCCTATTTTTAACCTCATTTTCTTCCCCAACATAAGACCCAAACGCATTCATTGTAAACTATTTTCAATTCAATTCCCTTGTTCCCCTTTCATTTCCATTGGCCCATTTTCCGCAAACAAAACGGGACTTAAATGAATATAACTATGCCATGGCAACGACCTAAATCAATATAGCTATGCCATGGCAACGCGAGATAGAGAATGTAGCTACTTTTAGACTTTTAGTTGTTCAAATATACATTGCAATTTAGTCATGTTAATCAGTTAATTTCAATCACACCAATATTGCCCAGTGATTACTAATCTCTATTATTCATCCGAAATTTTGAAAAATCAATCACGACCTTACAAAACTTAGGATTTAAAGAATTTAAAAAGTGGGGTTACAAAATTATAATGAAGAGAAGTCATAAAATAAAAGAATATGGAAGATTAATTTAAAATTTTTAAATCCATTTTTTTAAATTTTTTTAAAGGGCAAATGTATAAAAATGCCTATTTGTGTGTGTGTGTGTATATTTCGCGTGTGAGTTTGGCACTATATACAAGGGTGCAAAAATATTCATGAACATTAAAAAATTAGATAAAAATGACAGTTTCATTAATTAATACTAACGTCCATTTTATGGGCTTCACTTTCATAATTTTTAAATATTATTTTAAAGGTATTGGTGCAAAAATATCCATCTACTACCTATGATATAAATCCTGCATGTGGTCTGTCACCATTTAGAATCCTTAGGGTGTAAAAATACTTATAATCATTATTAAAACAACAGACAAAAATTTTATCTATATTAATGAAGGCAATTATACTTTTGTAGGTCTCACTTTAATAATTTTTAATAATTCTTTAAAAAACTTACACCCTCTCTCTTTTTTTGCACCCTTCTCCCTCATACCTTTCTCTCTCTTTATCCCCTTCCAAATCAAATCCATACTTTCACATCGATATTGACTATCTCCGACCATCCATATTGTCATCATCTTTGTTCTACTCACTCCCTTTAAATGTTTTTTTTATAATGATCATAGGTATTTTTGCACCATAAGAATTGTATATGGTGCTAGACACACATACAACATATGTAAATGAGTGTTTTTGCACCTACGCCCTCAAAAAATTATTTAAGTGGGGCCCAAAAAATAGACATTAATATTAATTAACGGAGTTGACATTTTTGCCTCATTTTTAAATATTCATAAATATTTTTTAACCCAAAAACTATGTATAGTACCAAACACACATACGAGATATATAGATAGATATTTTTAGACCTTCAACTTTTTTAAATCCAACTTAAAAAAATGTTTCCTCCATTGGCTCCCCACACTTCCCTTCCCCTTCCTTCCCCTTCCATCGCATCAATAAGCCCTTGAGCGCGACTTTTTTGCTATCTATGGCAAAGTTTGTAGATTTTTCATTATATGGTGTTGCATCATGCATGATTCATGCCGCTTGTATGGTCAAAATTTCCACCATCGTGTTTATGGAGATTCTAGGGAATGATGTATAATTTATTCATTTGATCTTATCATAGATAAAAATTGGGGGTAAATGTCCATTTAACAAATTAATTAGAGAATGTGACTTGAAATATTTGTTACATGGATACTTAAGGTATAATTTATTTATTTTCCTTTTATAATATTTATAATTTATTTATTTATCTACTTCGATCCTAATTATAATATCTAGTTAACTTTTTTAGAGAATACTAAAAAAGATAATTATATTTTTTTTGACAACATATAATTATATTATTTAATCATTTCATATGTTATGTTTTATTATATAAATAATTTTCTTAATATTTCCTTTAAAAGTTAACTACATCTTATGATTAAAATAAGAAGTCGTATTAACTAGGGGCGTGTGGTAAAGCGGTAGGGGCTCTTCCACCCTTAATTTTGGTCAGGGGTTCGATGCTTGGCTTTGAGTATGGAGCAGCGTTAAATCTTTTGGCCAGGGGCTGGAGGATACCTTGCGAAAGAAAAAAAGAAAAAGTCTATTTTCTTTTATTTCCTCCGATTTAAGATTCTCTTCCCAACTTTACCTGCCATCCAAATCGAAGGGTTCTTTTATTTCCTCCCATTTAAGATTCTCTTCCCAACTTGGCCAAGGGCTGGGGGATACCTTGCGAAAAAAAGAGAGTCTATTTTCTTTTATTTCCTCCCATTTAAGATTCTCTTCCCAACTTTACCTGCCATCCAAATCGGAGGGTTAGTATCTAGGGTAGTGTTTGGGAGGACAATTATGCGTAACCTCCCAAAGTACGTTGCCAAAAGTTTTTAAAACATTGTCTTGGGATAACGTTAAGTATAATCTAACTTATGAACACCCGTTGGACTTTTTGAGAAACAATTTTTGAGTGCTTCTTTCTCCGAATGGGTGAGCGAGAAGAAACAAAAAAAAACATAAGAAGAACAGACAAAAAAAGTTCAAACGCAATAAATGCCATTTAAACAAAGACAAACCCATTTTTTTCATTCTCGTGATTCAGTTGATATTTTAAAGAATTTGAATAAAGGTAATTATATTATTTTAAAACATTAAAATATATAATTTTTTAAACTATTTTTTTTGAGTTATGAACTAATATATAATATAATAAAACACAATATATAATATAATTAAATAATTTATTTTGTTTTTTTTACTTCTCTAAGAAATGACAACTGGATCTTA
Organism: Acacia concinna; assembly: GCA_037177275.1. Lineage (NCBI taxonomy): Eukaryota > Viridiplantae > Streptophyta > Magnoliopsida > Fabales > Fabaceae > Acacia > Acacia concinna. Next base: position 13,163,891 of record JBAGKO010000017.1, on the reverse strand, counting down.
TAATTAGAATCGGATGTAGTATAAATATTAGGGAAAATTCCAAACAAAAGACAAGGAAAATAGGAAAATCCTAATTTAATACAGCGAGATCGAAAAATCCCAAATCAATCATTTTGTATTTTTTGCATAATTACGAAAATGCCATTAGATTTTTAACAACACAAGTATCATAATTCACAATACAAATATCCAAATTAACAATACCAGAAGCATTTAGTTACTACGTATTTATGCTCTGAGTTGTTTGTGCTGATGTTATTAATTGAAATACTCTTGTTGTAAATTAGGATACTCGTGTTGTTAAAAATCTAGTGGCATTTTCGTAATTACATAAAAACAAAAATACACAAAAGACTATTTAGGATTTTCTGATTTCGCTGTATTGAATTGAGATTTTCCTATTTCCCCCTTTTTTTGGATTTTTCCTAAATATTATAACATATTTACATGTAATATATTCTTTCTCCAGTCCTAATTATAAGCCTAATTGACTTTTTTAAAGAATTTTAAGAAATCATTTAATCATGTTATTAATTATATACTTTTTAGCTTTTTTTTTTTACTTTTCTGCAAATTTTTTTTTCATTTTTTTGTTATAATTTTTAAATATCACAATATATATATATATATATATATGTTTGTGTATGTAATATATATAATAAGATTCATATTATTTTTAGGTATTTTCTATTAAAAGTCATTTTTAAACATTTCAATCAAACAAAATTTATTTTTATATAAATAATTTATAAATAACTTCTACTATCGCTATCATAAACAAAAATCAAATAACTAAATTTTTTTTTTATTACATAAGGTTGGGAACGAGCCTAAATTGAGTGTCACATATAATACTAACCATATCATACGGCTTAGAAGCCGTTGGTTCTAAATCTTCTTCTTTTATTTAATGTTACTTTTTTTGTATAATCAAATTTTTAAAAAGGGGTTATGTTCCTCCACAATTTAAGGTGGTGAAATCTGGATTCTTTTTTTTTTTTTTAATATTGGAAATGGCAAGCAATAAGCTTGAGATTACAAAAGCATATCATAAAGAATTATGGGGATTGTATCCCCATCATTGCCTTTGATAAATCTTGTTCCAGCTGAGTTGAACATATCTGGGGAGGTTCCTGTAGCCAAAATCTGGATTTCTTTTAAAGGGATCAGATTCGGATAACTGATATGTGTCTTGACTATTTGTGGACGAGACATAGCGGGTCACCGAGACTCTTCCCCTTGAAAGGATTGAAAATTTGTTTTCATGGTTGTGAGAAAGTACCAGCCCGTGTTTGCATTACATGTTACCTCAACAATCTATGCGTCCTACGCCCCTTGCTATTCGCAGGGTCTTCTCATGTTCCAAGTTCAATCCTTTCCCATGCAAATTTGGTCGTCAAATTTATGCCAAACTCAACTCAAAGGAACTTAAGGTAATGAAAGCTAAATAATTCACTGCGTGTTTTGTCATCTATGAGATTCTTATGGTTTAAGTTCCTCTCTTTCCCTTGATTTTTAGTTCACCTGTGGAAATGTGAGGAGATTGAGTTTGGTGGCTGTCACTAACACTGCGCTATCTTATTCTTACGACGAACTTCCGGGGCAACAGAACGAGGGGGAAGCAAAGGATATTGATTTCTTGCTTCTTATGGAAGATCGTGGAATTCGAGCTAATTGTCAAACTTATTTGTGGTTGTTGCAAGGGTGTCTGAACTCTGGGTCTCGTATGGATTCCTGGAAGCTTCATGGGAAGGTTTTAAAATTGGGTTTTTATGCAGAACAGAGCTTGTGTGATCAACTTTTGGATGTGTACATTGCTTTTGACGATTTAAATGGCGCAGTCAAGGTTTTTGACGAAATGCCGATAAGAACTGTGTCATGCTGGAATAAATTGATTAGAGGATTTGTCACCAAGAAGTTAGGCAGTCTGGTTCCAGGTCTTTTTCGGTCAATGATAAATGAAAAAACTAAACCTGATGAGAAAGCTTTTGCATTGGTTTTGAGGGCATGCGGTGGTAACGATGTTCCTCTCAATTATGTGGAGCTCATACATGCTAGGACTATAACTCATGGTCTTGAAACAAGCACTCTGATATGTAATCCTTTGATTGAAATTTATTTGAAAAATGGTTTTGTGGATTCTGCCAAGAAAGTCTTTGATAATTTACAAACAAGGGATAGTGTCTCTTGGGTGGCTATGATATCTGGTTTATCTCAAAACAGGTTTGAAAAGGAAGCCATTCTTCTATACAGCCAGATGCATAGTTCAGGAATCTTCCCCACTCCTTATACATTTTCAAGTGTACTGAGTGCCTGTACCAAAATAGAATTATTCAAGTTTGGAGAGCAGGTCCATGGTCTGGCTGTCAAGATGGCGTTTTCTTCTGAAATGTATGTCTGCAATGCTCTTGTGTCATTATATTCTCGTAAGGGAAATTTGATATCTGCCGAACAGATTTTTAATGACATGTTTCAAAGGGATGGCGTTTCATATAACTCACTCATCTCAGGTCTAGCTCAGCAAGGTTATGGCGACAGAGCTTTAGACTTATTTAGAAAAATGCATCATGATTGCCTAAAACCAGATTGTGTAACAGTTGCTAGTCTTTTGAGCGCATGTGCATCAGTTGGGGATCTTCTCAAAGGGAGACAACTTCATTCATATGCAGTTAAAGCAGGAATGTCTTCAGACATAATCTTGGAAGGTTCATTACTTGATCTATATGTAAAATGCTCGGATATTGAATCTGCCCATGAATTTTTCCTCACAACAGAAACAGAAAATGTGGTGCTGTGGAACATGATGCTTGTGGCTTATGGCCAACTTGATAATCTAACTGAGTCATTTGAAATATTCAGACAACTGCTGATAAAAGGCATTGAACCCAATCAATTTACTTATCCAAGTATTTTAAGAACATGCACCTGTTTGGGGGCCCTTGATCTAGGAGAACAAATTCATACTCTAGCACTAAAAACAGGCTTTCAGTTCAATGTGTATGTCTCTAGTGTGCTTATTGATATGTATGCTAAACAAGGGAAATTGGATACTGCTCTGAAAATCCTGCGAAGACTCAAAGAAGAAGATGTTGTTTCTTGGACGGCCATGATTGCAGGGTATGCACAAAATGATATGCTTACCAGCGCTCTTGAGCTCTTCAAAGAAATGCAAGATCGAGGGATCCAGTCTGATAATATAGGATTTGCTAGTGCAATCAGCGCATGTGCCGGCATTCAAGCACTTGATCTAGGACGGCAGATTCATGCTCAATCATGCATTTCTGGTTACTCAGATGATCTTTCAGTCGGTAATGCACTTGTTAGTCTTTATGCTAGGAATGGTAAAGTACAAGAAGCATACTTAGCTTTTGAAAAAATATTCGATAAAAATAATGTGTCTTGGAACTCATTGATATCGGGCTTCACTCAAAGTGAATATTTTGAGAAAGCACTGGGTCAATTTGCTAAAATGCATAAAGCTGAGCTAGAAATGAGTTTATTCACGTTTGGCTCTGCAGTTTGTGCTGCTGCCAACATTGCAAATATAAAAATTGGGGCGCAGATTCATGCTATGATTAAAAAAACTGGTTATGATTCAGAAATTGAGGTTTCTAATGCTTTGATCTCATTATATGCAAAATGTGGTAACATCAATGATGCTAAAAGGCAATTCTTTGAAATGCCTGAGAAGAATGAAGTTTCCTGGAATTCCATGATTACAGGATATTCTCAACACGGTCTTGGATTTGAAGCACTTGGTCTTTTTGAGGATATGAAGCAGCTTGGTGTCATGCCAAATCACGTAACCTTTGTGGGAGTATTATCAGCTTGCAGCCATGTGGGCTTGGTAGATGAGGGAATTAGATACTTCAGATCCATGACTGAAATCCATAACTTGGTGCCTAAACCCGAACATTATGCTTGTGTTGTGGACCTTCTTGGTCGGGCACGTCTTTTAAGTCGTGCAAAAAGATTTATTGAGGAGATGCCAGTTCAACCGGATGCAATGATTTGGAGAACCCTTTTAAGTGCTTGCACTATTCATAAGAATATTGATATTGGAGAGTTTGCTGCACGGCATCTTTTGGAACTTGCACCTGAAGATTCGGCAACCTATGTTTTGTTATCAAATATGTATGCAATAACTGGGAAATGGGGTTGTAGGGACCGGACAAGGCAAATGATGAAAGATAGAGGTGTTAAGAAAGAGCCTGGTCGTAGCTGGATAGAAGTTAATAACTCAGTTCATGCATTTTTTGCTGGTGATCAGCTTCACCCAGTTGCAGACAAGATTTATGCTCATCTCAGAGATCTTAATAAGCAGGCAGTTGACAATGGTTATGAGCCACTTAGAAATAGCCTTTTGAGTGATGCAGAGCGAGAGCAAAAAGATCCTACACAAATTATTCACAGTGAGAAACTAGCAATTGCTTTTGGATTGTTTAGTTTGTCTGGCTCCAATCCTATTCGTGTTTTTAAAAATCTTCGTGTTTGTGGTGATTGCCACAATTGGATTAAGTATGTATCCAAGATATCAGATCGAGTGATCATAGTGAGAGATGCATATCGCTTTCATCATTTTGAAGGTGGTGAATGTTCCTGTCAAGATTACTGGTGAGCTAGCAGTAAGTTGACAAAGATGAATTAATCAAGACTTCGATGGACCACAATTTATTTGAATATGTTGGTCTTATTTAATCCAATGCTTCATCTAGTTTGCAATTGATGAAGCGTAACCCTTCATCTACTCGCCCAATGTGTAAACCTGCAGTTAGGATGGCAAGGGAACAACACAATCGGCTTTCACCCCTGCATAGGGGGCCATATTCAAGCAAACAATAAATTAAAATAACAAAAGAACATTGAGATATTGGTTAGTGGAATGAGAAGTGGAAATCTGTGTTTGGACGTTTAGACTTCATCTGTCCAAAGCAGTGCAGAACTTGCCCATGGTGACCATGGCTTGCCCATCCCCATAACATAATACTCCTAACTTAGAAGGTCATTATGTTTCATGTTAGCGAACACTACGTTTGCAGCCTCGATGTTCCCACATTTGGCGTACATTTCCACTAGAGCATTTCCAATTGCTTTAGTGATGACGAAACCACAATTTGAGAGATAATTGTGAATCTGAACTCTACCTACTAGTGCACCAATTTTTGCAGAAGCTGATAAAGCAGAAACAATGGTGAGATCATTCGGTCACACGCCTTCTTAAAGCATTTTAGTGAAAAATGACAATGCCTCTCTATGTCCTCCGTTTTGAGAAAAACCTTTTACCAATGTGGTCCATGGGACCACATTCTTCTCCTTCATTTGATTATATAGCTCTCTTGCGGCATTCATGTCACCATATCTTGCAAACCCGTTTGTTAAAGTATTCCAAGACCCAACATATTTTTCAGGCATACGTTCAAGAAGTTCGCTAGCCTTGTCCAAGTCTCCCATTTTACAACATCCATTAATAGAAACGTTCCACAACAACATGCTCCCACGATTCAAAGTCTGCGGCGTTTCATCAAACAGTTTTAATATGGAACCCAACTTATCTACTTCAACGTACATATCCATCAAGGAAACTCGAACAAATGAATCAAATTCCAGGCCAAATTTCAAAATCGCACCATGAAGACAATCACCGAGCTCGCCCACGAGCAAACCCGCGGCTGACTTTAGGATGAATGGAAACGTTAACTGGTCGGGCCTAACATTCAGCCTCAACTACATGAGAGCAAAGAACAATATTGCACCTTCAAAGTCGTCATTCTCACAAAGTCCACGAATCAAAGCATTGCAAACAAACGAGTTTTTATTTTGATAATGCTCAAAGATCGCAAATGCATAATCAATGGATTTGAGGAGAGAACAGGAAGATATGAACTGGGTTGTAACTCGACTGCTTGATAAGAGGTTGGAAATGAGTATCTGAGCATGAAGTTCTCGGAGTTGCCGGCTAGTTCTTGAGGCATGAATAAAAACTCATAAATATTATAAATTATACAAAATTCTACACACCAAAATACTGTATATATTAAATAAGTTAACTGTTGGCAAAAAAAATATCAAAGAAGTAAATTAAACAATAATTATCCAATAAATCAAGAGTGCTGATTTATGCTCTTCTATTTCTACATTTTGATAACATGTTTGATTAAATTAAAAAACATTTCCACCAATAAAATCATGATATTGAAGGATCAAACTGGGCAAGAGTTCAAGGCAAAAATTGGCAAATACCAATTGCCTATTTTAAAATAGCTGTCTAAAAGAAAAATTCATGACAAGGGTTTGTGGGACGTACAATTTAGGGGGAAAAACGGATCCTCCCTTGTTAAGAAGAGGTTGATTTATGCTCTCCTATTAAATCTGTGGGCAGCAAATCATCTTTGTTCTTCTTTAAAGTGAGTGACAAATTCTACATCTTGTTTAATACAATGGATTTGAAAAGAAATGGGAAAAATTTGTACAAGTTAAATTTAAATAAATTGAAAAGCAAGATTAAGAATTTTTAATTAATCTTTCTTACTCTATTACTATAAATCTCATTTATTAAAATTTTATCTAATTTTTTATATCTGAGCTCCAAAAGTTTTACCTCTAGCCTTTGCCCATTTCCCTCTCCTCCCCACTTCTACCAAGCAACCCTACCCTCGACATTATTTATTTGGAACAATTCATACCCTCACTAATATATATCTATTCAGTTTAACTGTTAACTGAAATGTGTTGACTACTGATAAGGTCATATAATTGATAAGGTGGATTAAATAATATGATATGGTATGTTATTTAACTGAAACTAAGTTATATTTTTTTTTAAAAAGAAACCTAATCTATTGATTGTCAAAAACAGGTGCTCTAATTTAATCACAGCGTATTATTTAATCCACCTCATTAGTTATATAGCTTTATCATTAGTCAACACACCCTAGTTAACAGTTAAACTGAATAGATATATTAGTGAGAGTATGCATTGCTCCAAATAAGTTGGGGGTAAATTGCTCCAAAAAAACGTTAGGATTAAAATTGTTTTTTCTCGAAAACGTTGGGGGTAAATTACACTTTAACCCTTTTTTATAAAACACAAGGATGGCACGTAGTTCAAGCAAAAATAAACATGTCATTGCAATAACAAGGTTCTTTGCACGAAGTGAGTGACATATATGCGTATATATTCGATTTTCTCTCGAAATTTCTTTTGGAACAAGAACGATAAGTTTCATTACATGCCTGAACATCAAATATAAAGCCACATGCAATTCAAAGAACACAAGGCAGATTTTTCTTCCATCTCAAGAACATCAAAAGCCAAAACAGTTTCAAGCCTCCAGTAACAATATTACAGTTGTACGTAAGATATGGACTAAAGAACCCCAAAAAAGGGATTTTTGATGGCAGAGTCGAGTTCAGAGCCAGCAGAATTGAGGACTGCCTTGTCGACCTTGTCCCTAGCCAAAAACAGAAACTCTCCACCTTCGATTTTCTCAAACCCACAAATTTCCAGGAACTCAATTCCCCCTTTCAAGGCACCAACTCTTTCCTGTTCAAGTCAAGGAAGGAACATTACATCGCAAATTATAGCAAGACCACGCACATCTATACCGCAAGCAAATATTTTGACTATGCTATTACGCATGCACTTTCACAACGGGGTTTTTTTCCCCCCCCCCCCCCCCCCCCTAATGATTTAGATGCACGCAAGTCCTGGATCCCATATGAATGCGTCGCCCTGCTTTTACACTACTAAACATAAGAAAGATCTCACAAGGTTTGGGCTTTAGCAGAGTGAACCATCCCACCCACGACAATCAATCATAAGTTGAAGCCTAAATAATATGATTCGATGACTTTCAGGTACGGCTCCAAGATGCTCTATTTTAGTGAGCTTTTATATTCCTGTGGTCAGTTCTTTGAACCAAGTGTCCAATTTTCTCAAGATGCCTGAAAAGTCACTTGCCTGAAAAGTTTGGTTGCTAAGTCTTATTCTTCTAAATTTTTCCTCGTCCGGACTCTTGGCCACATTCCCCACATAAGTCAGGAGAGTCTGGAACGCTCTTTTCACTCTTGCATCATCATCCTAATTCAAGCATAAATAATTATGCATGATTTTGATCAGACAATACAAAAATATCACAGTAAAGTATAAAAATATGAAGAAGTGATAGGAGTTGCAGTATTCATAAGTTGGGAATAATACAATTAATCTCACACTCTATACACAGGGCCCACAACTTTATCACAGCTAACAAATGGTAAAAGTGAATAAAGTAGATAACATGCAATAAAATGTTAACTTACCGCCATGCATCATGATACATTCAAAAAACAATCATATTCTACCGCAAATTGCAATGGATATGATATCATTATAGGGCCACGTAATATGATTGAAATAGAAGCATTAGAAAGAAAAGGACAATGGTTAAATATCTTAAATGCATTTAAAAATATGAATTCAACAACAGTGGACCATCATCATCAAGGCTTTTTTCCCTTTTAAAAAACTATTTTTATAGCCTAATGGAAAAACTCATGGAATCAATTAGTTTTTGATCAATTTAGTTTTTGACCATGCAACATGACTAAACATGTTTCATAAAGATACCAAGCGAGCATTCATTTATGTGTTAACTGCGGAAAAATACATCAGAATATTGGCCATGACAATCAATCCAGAAGTATATTTCTTGAAAAACATGGCCCTAAGGATTTTGCAACGTGAGGGATGGACAAGGAATTGCAACAAGTGTTCGGATAGAAATAGCCTTAGCTTAGAAAGGAAAGGCTTATTGGAGGTGTTAAGCTCTAAAAGTTTGCATTTTGCATAATAAATGCAGTATAAATCACTAAGTCACGTATGAATGTACCTTGTGGTTCTGCTTGAGAGAGCGCAAGCACTCCCTCATTTGCTCAGCTTTTGTAGCAGGCCGAACTGGCAATGAACTCTGAGTATAGGAATTTCAAGTTTTAAAATCAATACATTTTTTTTATTCTTAAAAGAGAAAAACTACTGTATATTGCAGATAAGCTCATACCTTTTTCTCCTCCACAACATTTGATGGTTTGGGAGCTGATGGTTCTTCAGGAGGTAATCCAAGTTTTTGCCTTCTTTCAGCCTGTCACAATGTAGTAACATAATGATATTACACATAAGTCTCCCAATTACAAATTTTTAAATTTTCGATTGCCATGCCATTTTCACAAATAAGTCTCAATGTGTACCTGAAGGCTTCCAATAAAAATGCTGAATGATGCATTGAAAAGATGTGAACTCAATTTTTAAGTTAGATATATAGGCTGTAATTTTCTTAATGTTACAAAAAGGTCCATGAGTTGAAGAGTGACAAAAGAAGATTTAGTACACAACAACAATAAGCCTTATTCTACTAGGTGGGGTCGGTCGTATAGATTGCACAATGCCATTTTTCTCTATCAACAATCAAATCTTTGGATATAATACACAAGTGAAACAAAATCAGATGAGAGAGTTTTTGGAAATAAAGATGGTACAAAAAAGAATAAAACAATTGAAAAATGCAAAAACCTTGTCTTCTTCCAATTTCAGCCTAATTTTCTCCCTAGCCCTTCTCTCTTCCTCTTTCTCAGCTTTTCGCAGAGCCAGCAACCTGCAAAAGGCAACAGATTTCCAAAAGCTAGATAAAAGGAAGCTCAAATGCAAAACATGAGATCATAGATATTCAAGAAAAACCAGACCGTTTTCTCTCGTTCTCCTCTTCAATTCTTTTTGCTTCCAGTAATTCCTTGCCTATACGAATTCTCTCCTGAATAAAGAATAAGGAAATATATCAAATAAGGAAAAAAGCTGAAGAAAACATTCACCTAGAGTTGTTGTAATCTGAAGTTACATAGCGGTCCAACTACAGTATAGCACAAATTGAGGCAGAGGCATTCTTCAAGAGGACAAATGAAGAAATATTTATTGTTGGACTGTGATTGGCAGACTCTGAGCCAATTTTTAGTCATTTAATGATGATATAGTCACACGTACTTTCAAGGAGTTTGATAGAGAATTTTTTTTTTTTGGACCCTGAGTCTGATAGAGATATAGATAAAACTAATCATCAGTATTCGCAGCTTTAGTCTAAATGACCATTGACATGGTAGCATTCAGTACGAGCCCTCCTAAAAAAGTGCACCCCATTCTTAATAATCAAAGTGAGATTCCAGAACAAGTTACTATGTGGGGACATGTGGCATGTGCTTTGTCCATATTTTGAGCCCAAATGGCTTTTGCTTGACAAGGCATGCTGGAGATATAAAAGACTCCTAAGTCTAGAGTGCTGCTTAGGAATCACTAGTTAGGAGTAGTAAGAGAATCTGAAGGAATTTCCTAGTTGATTTAATTTACTTTAAGGCGAAGGTGCAATTTAGCAAAAAACAATATCACTATGAGCATCCATAAGAACTATCTATTTTTAGTGCAAAAAGTGACAATGAACAATTTATTTGAGATCAAATATAGCAACGCTGTTAAATATAGCTAACTTCCATTAATTTTTGTAGATCCCACTAGTCTTCTATCTCTATTATCTAACAAAAGTTAGCTATATTTAACGGCGTTGCTATATTTGTTCTCAAATAAATTGTTCATTGCCACTTTTTGCACGGAAAATAAATAGTTCATGGATGCTCATAATGATATTGTTTTTTGCTAAATTTGAACATTCGCCCTTTATTTTACAGAAGTAGGCAGGTTTTATCAATTTATCCATCTCTGTCTAAAAGCTTGACGACTGCATGCCTTCAGCCAGCCATATCCAGCTTAGTTTTTATCAAATTATTAAAGGACAAGTCTTGCAAATATTTCACAACCTAGGAGTCTTGCAGCTATCCCTATCATAATCTTAGAAGCTGTCCTCCTCTATGTATATTATCTTCTATTCTCAGATTTATCCAGCTTAGTATAGATAATAAGAATGGCAATACACATTGCCACTTTGTGTGTGCATGTAAGCAGACCGGTAAGAAAGCCCTCCCGTTAAACCATATAATTATTTTAACCATGAATTTCAGCAGCGTCCGTATACCAGCTAATGTCAAATACTGAACAATTAATCTTTGAATCATGTTTTGGAGATCATGCATAAACTACAAAACATTGGAGAGAAAGAGATACAGAAATTCTATTTTGGCAAAGATAGCATTAGTCAAAACTAAATTCAGGCCTTTCACTCAAAAATTAAGATATGGATGAAATTGTACCCTCATCCATAAAAATCTTACAGAGTGAAAATTTAAAATGCCCAGATTTATTAATAATCAAAGCCAGCAAGTAATAAGAGAAAAAGAAAAATGAAACAGCACAGCACCTTTTCTCTTTCTCTTTCCATTCTCTTATCTTCCTCTTCTTTCTTCTTGCGAGCCCTCTCCCTTAAGATTATTACAAAAGTAAATATTTCAATAGACTGGAAGCAAATCAAGAAAAACATCTTGGATTTAAAATTACACGATGCAAATCATGGTCCCTTGAAGAAAGGGCCAGATTTGATGTACAAGCATTGTGAGAAATCAGATCCCATAATCTTTGGGATTCTAATCAGATTATAATCAAATAATAAATCCCTTGATTTTAGGATCTTGGTATGATTATTCTAAGTTCGGAATGTTTCCTATTTTTCTGATTGCATTTCTTATTTGCTTTGATTGTATGCTTAATGTCTCCTCTCCTCTCAAGTCTATAAATTGTAGTTCCCTTCTTCACTGAATAATAAGAGCACAGAGAGATTATTACTCTGATTCTCAAGATGGTATCAAAGCTGAGGGAATCAGATTGCAAGAGTTGCAGTGCAATCTGGTGAGGAGAGAGAAACATGAGAGAGAGAGAGAGAGAGAGAGAGACAGAGAGACTACACAGGTTCTGTCAGAGCCCAGATCTGGCCAAGGCACGGTGCGGCAAGTCTCCGGCGACATTCTGTCCAGAAACATGAATCCCTCTGAATTTCCTCTTCTATTCGGATCTGTCCCCAAACATACCACTAATTCTAGTATCCCACCTATGGCTTTTATGTCCAGTACCAATTCTAATTCCTCTTCTTCTTCCAACCCAAATTCCTCTTCCTCCACTACTATTACCATACCAACCAGAACTGGAGACACTACTGATCAGCCAGAAATTTCAATTATGGTCATTAACCATTAACCATAAACTTAATGGCAAAAATTCCCTTCAGTGGTCTCAAAGTGTACTGAGGTATCTTTGTGGTAAGAGAAGGGAAAAATATATTAATGGCACAGCTCCACAACCACACTCCAATGATCCAAGTTTTGACGCATGGTTTGCCAAGAATAATCAAGTAATGACTTGGTTATGCAATTCCATGACTTTGGAAATTAGTGAAGGCTATCTTCTAACAAACACTGCAAAGGAAATTTGGGATGCTACCAAAAGAACTTGTTCTTCTCTGGATAACACCATTGCCTTAATCTATCTGAAGCGTCAACTCTGGGACTTAAGGCAAGGTAATATGACGATAACTTATTAGTATAATTCTCTATTGAAACTCTGGCAACAACAGGATCTGTTCAAGGTACACCAATGGGACACTGTTAATGATGCTCAATTGTATAAAAAGCTCCTGGAAGAAGGTAGGATTTATGATTTCTTGTTAGGGCTTAATGATTCTTTTCAAGAAATAAGAGGTCAAACTATGGGTTTGAAACCCCTACCACATCTCTTCGATATGGTTAATCATGTTCAGTTTGAAGAAAGCCAAAAGCTTCTGGCTCAAAGTGGGCAAAGCCAAATTGAAAATTCTGCTCTTACTATGAGAGGACCACAAACCAAACGAAAGAATACCAAGTGGTGTAATCATTGCAAGAAGAAGGGGCACATAAAAGATGAATGCTGGAAATTGAATGGCAAGCCTTCAGCTGGTAAACCTAATTACCAGAGAAATCTAACTTCTACAAAAATTAAGACTGAACATGAAGATCGCCCAAGTTCAAAAGAATTACAGGCGTTCCGAAGGATGCTTGCCAGACAAAATACAACAAACTCAGTGCCTAGTGTTAATTTGGTACAATCAGGTAATTCTCTTATAGCCCTTAATGCCATAACAGCTCATGAAGATACATGGATTGTTGATTTGGGAGCTACAGATCATATGACCAGTAATAAGTCTTTATTCCATGATCTTAAAACCTGTCATGAACATCTCAAAGTAAAAGTGGCTAATGGAGTTCTCACTAAGGTTGAAGGTATTGGCACAGTCACGTTGTCTGCTATATTGGAAATACATAATGTCTTGTTTGTACCAGCACTTACTTGTAATTTGATATCAATAAGCAAGTTGACTAAAGGGCAAAATTGTAGAGTGATTTTTGATGATGATATGTGTTTTTTAGGATTTAAAATCAGAGAGGACGATTGGGAGTTCTAGAGAATGGGATGAACTGTTCTAGTTGGATGGATCAAGTTTACAGACTCAAGCAAGGAAGGCACTGGTTAACTCTAATTCTCAGAATAATGATGTACTGTTGTGGCACTGTCGTTTAGGCCACCCGAGTTTTGATTATATGAAACATGTGTTTTGTAGTTTGTTCAATAAAAATTATGTTCCTTTTCATTATAAAACTTGCCAATTTGCAAAACAAACATGATCCACCTACCCTAAACAGCCATACACACCCTCTACTCCATTTACTCTAATTCATAGTAACATTGGGGTCCTGCACGAATCAAAAATCTCACTAGTAGTCGATGGTTTGTTTCTTTCATTAATGATCATACACGAACCACATGGATTTATTTAATGAAAGACAAATCTGAGGTAGCCAAAGTATTTCAAAGCTTTCATACTTTCATAAAAACCCAATTTGACACTTCCATTAAAATACTCCAAAGTGATAATGCCAGGGAATATATGAGCCAAACCTTTATAGAATTTCTTAATCAGCAAGGAATTCATCATCAAACTTCATGTCCTTGTACTCCTCAACAAAATGGAGTAGCTAAGTAGAAAAATCGCCATTTGTTGGAGTAACTAGAACCTTGTTAATGGAACATAGTGTGCCCACTATTTTTTGGGGCGACCCGCTGCTTACCTCATCAAACGCATGCCCTCCATAGTTCTTAACTACTGTAGACCTCTTCAAAAACTTCTTGAACACTTCCCAAATTGCCCCCTTATCAATTCTTTACCAACAAAAGTATTTGGTTGTATTGTCTTTGTTCACAAAAATGATGGCAACGAATTTGCTCCTCGGGCTAACAAATGTATCTTCATTGGCTATTCTTCAACCCAAAAAGGGTATAAATGCTATTGACCTTCATCCAAGAAAATGTTTATTGCTCAGGATGTTGTCTTTTCTGAAGAAGCCTACTACCCCAATTACCCATTTAGGGGGAGTACAATAATATTGAATGGCTAAGTTGAGAAGAGCCTGGAGTTACATCACCACCTGAAACTCATCCTACACTAGTCCCTAATTTTGACTTCTAAAGAATAGTCCATACCATCTCCATCAATACCCACCCAACTTGAACCTATCCTTGGTGAACGCAAAGCAAATGTTGAAATCAATTCAAGGTTGAATACTAAAATGCAACAAGAGCTCATACCACAAGATTAGAATGAACCAGACAATGGTAGAACTATCTCTCCCACTCAAAGGAACAATCATGACTCCAATCCGGAATTAAATCTGGAGGAATTGGGTTGGCCTATTGCATTGAGGAAAGGGGTAAGATTGTATACTCAATATCCCATTCAACGATTTGTCTCATATGGAAATCTATCTGCAAAAATGCAGAGTTTTATTGTAAACAGTGCACAAATGAAAATTTCAGGCACATTTCAGCAAGCTATGGCTGATCTGAATTGGAAACAAGCTGTTGAAGATGAGTTAAAGGCATTCAAAGAAAATAAAACATGGGAAATTACAACTCTCCCAGAAGGGAAGAAACCAGTTGGATGCAGGTGGATCTTCACTCTAAAATTTATTCCTGATGGTAGTATCAATGAGTACAAGGCAAGGCTAGTTGCTAAGGGGTACACTCAAACTTATGGGATCGATTATCAGGAGACGTTTGCCCTAGTAGCAAAGTTCAATACCATTCAACTATTGTTGTCAATTGCAGCCAACTTGGATTGGCCATTAGAACGCATTCTTAAATGAGGACTTGGAGGAAGAAATATATATGGAAATTCCAAATGGAGTTATAGCTCCTAACAACGCGGTATGCAAACTCAACAAATCGTTATATGGACTAAAGCAATCTCCAAGGGGATGGTTTGATAGATTTAGTAGAGCAGTAAAAGGTCTCGAATACACTTAGAGATAGGCAGATGACACATTATTCATCAAACGGAACAATGATCGTATCGCCATACTAATTGTTTATGTTGATGATATAGTTATCACAGGAAATGATGAAGGCTTGATTATCCAACTGAAACAAGATCTGTCAACTGAATTCCAAGTTAAAGATCTTGGACAAATGAGGTACTTCTTGGGCATGGAGGTTGCAAGAACTACAATGATGAAGGCTTGATTATCCAGCCAGAAGGGACACCAATGGAAGACAGTTGTCACCTAGAAATTAAATCCAAAGATGTGCCAGTGGACTTGGAAAGATACAGAAGATTGGTGGGAAAACTAATATACTTAACTCACACACATCTAGACATTAGTTATGTAGTTGGAATAGTGAGTCAGTTCATGCATCAACCTCAGGAGGAACACATGAATGCTGTGTACAAAATACTGAGCTATTTAAAACTTAATCCCGGACGACGAATCTTCTTCAAGAAGTGCACTACTAGGAATATTGAACTTTATACCGATGCAGATCATGCACGAGATGAAGAAACCAGAAGATCAATTATAGGGTATTGCACTTATGTGTGGGGAAATCTTGTCACATGAAGAAGCAAGAAGCAGACTATGGTGTCAAGAAGTAGTACAGAAGCGGAATTGAGAGCTATTGCTCTTAGAGTTTGTGAAGGACTATGGGTTGTCAAATTACTGAAGGAACTGGGAATTTCACATAATGGACCAATGCAATTGTGGTGTGACAACAAGGCAAGCATTGCAATGGTCAAGAATCCAGTGTACCATGATCGAACAAAACATGTTGAGATTGATAGAAACTTCATTAAAGAAAATATTGAAGGAGACATCATGAATTTGACCCATGTTTCATCCTCAGATCAAATTGCAAATATTATGATCAAACCAACCTTTGGGCAGAACTAAATTTGAAGGATTTTGAGGCAAGCTGGGAATGATTGACATCTATTCTCCAGTTTGAAGGGGAGTGTGAGAAATCAGATCCCATAATCTTTGGGATTCTAATCAGATTCTAATCAAATACTCAATCCCTTGATTTTAGAATCCTGGTTTGATTATTCTAAGTTAGGAATGTTTCTTATTTTTCTGATTGCATTTCTGATTTACTTTGGTTGTATGCATTAATGTCTCCACTCCTCTCAAGTCTATAAATTGTAGTTCCCTTCTTCACTGAATAATATGCACAGAGAGATTATTACTCTAATTCTCAAGAAGCATCAATGAGCATATCTATTCTGCTTCCCAAGATAGATAAATATGTACATGCATGTATTTGTTCATCCAAAATTAGACAAATTATAATAGATAGATTTTAGTTCTTACCAACTCAGGCTTTCATACAGATGGGTTAGCAACAGCAAAGAAATAAATCCGGAAAAAGGAAACTAGTAAGCAACGATAGGCACCGACAATATAATATAATATAATACAATAAAAACTTAGGAGTATGTTTGAGAGTTGGGAGGAGAAAGGAAGGGAAGGAATTGAGGGAAGAAGGAATGAAAAAGAAGGGAAGGGATGGTTAGTAGAAAATTCCCCTTCCATGTCTGGAATTTTAAAATAACCAAGATAATATACTAGAAAACAAAAAAAAAACATCGGTTATGATGCATTTTTACAATTTATAAACCATTACAATTA